>CAJNDS010000680.1:71203-163703 GCA_905221605.1 Symbiodinium natans
TTCCTGCAAATCTTGTGAGCTCGAAGCCCTCCATCATTCTGAATTTCCCAAGTCATTTGAAGTTGTTTGTCTAAACAGCCTACACGCCGAGTTTTAGTAAAACAATCCAACGCGCCTCTGCAAGGCCCCAAATGCTCCTTTCACTTAAACTCCTGCGGCCTTCCTATCAATAAATAAATATATATATATATAATATACATGTAACCCAGGATGAAAAGGGCACCTTCTTTTGCTTAAAGAGGCTTAGAAGAGAAACTAAACCCCCCAAAAAGTGAAGAAGGGTATTACTGGGCATCCTAGATATAAATCCCAAAACGGAAGCCCGTGGTCTAAACTTAGGGTTTAGGGTTGAGGGTTAAGGGTTTAAGGGTTTAAGGGTTAAGGGTTAAGGGTTAAGGGTTTCGGGTTTAGGGTTTCGGGTTTAGCTCGGTCGGAAAAACTTTCGCTCGACACATTCGTTCAAAAATCGTTGAGGGCTGTCGTTCAAAACATGTCGGCCAAAACCTTTTGTTCAAAACCGTTGCTGAACAAATCGTAAAAAACTTTCGGTCGAAACGTTCATTTGAAAGCTTTCGCTCGGAACTTTTGTTCATAATGCTACTGGGACACAAGCCGCATACAACTTCTATAGACCGGCTTTAAAAGTGGTCCCCTTGCCGCCGCCACATTTCGTTTCGCACCCGGCCATGGAAGCCAAGTCTAAGAAAGAAACTCGTTCAAAACGTACTGTTCAAAATTTTTGGGACTAGCCCACAACAATGCCTAGAAGCTCTAAGCCCTAAACCCGCCCACCCCCCCCCCCCCCCCCCCCCCCCCCCCTGAATCTCTAAACCCTAAAGTTTTAAAGCCTAAACCCTAAGCCCTAAACCGTAAGCCAACCCCTGAATCTAAGATGCCCACACCACTTGTCGGTCATCTCGCCGTCGGGCAGGACCTCCGCACGTTTTGCCAACGAGCTTGAACACAAAGACGCTGTTAGGGTTAGTGTTTAGGGTTTAGGGTTTAGGGCTTCGGGTTTAGGGTTTAGTGTTTAGGGTTCAGGGTTTATATAGGCTTTCGGATTGAGGGTTTAGGGTTTAAGGCTGAGTTACTGAGAACAGAGCCCAAGCTGTTGGTTGGGTAGGGCGAGGCTCCTAGGCTGTTGTCTGAAGATTCTGCGCAGGTTTCACCAATCAGCACAGTCCGGCCGTCGGATCTCAGAAGACCTCCACGCCTAACCCCAAAAACCCTAGACCCTGCGAGCCTTTCCTGGGACTCTCTTCTTAATCTACAGTTCAATGGGTTATGCCTACGAATTCAGGGGTAGCTACTTGTACTTGGAGGTTCATGGGACTTAATAACCACTTATAACTGGGCTTCTAACCCTGCTTATATATGGGATAACCCCTATAAGGCCCTTGAGGGGTAATATAAGTAGGGCTATCAGTACAGTTATAAGTGGTTAACAAGTACCATGAACCTCCAAGTAAACTGTAGGCAAATAGTCCCGGCTTCGCCTTGAACTCGTTACAGCCCTTCTGAGCCTCATCCTTACGACCCTTACAAGAAATTCAAAACCTAAACCCTAAACCCTAAACCCCAAACCCCAAACCCTAAACCCTTAAAACAAAACCCTAAACCCTAAACCCTACACCCGAAACCCGAAACCCTAAACCCTAACCAAAAGGGTTCTTAGACGCAGGTCCGTCCTTCACTCCCAACCATCCTCAGAGGTAAGACACCCAGGCTTGGACCCCTCAGAAGCCTCCGAAAAACTCACAAACAAGGCAAAGTTCAGCGGCTTAAAGGGTTTAGGGTTAGGGTTTAGGGTTTAGGGTTTAGGGTTTAGGGCTTAGGGTTTAGGGTTTAGGGTTTAGGGTTTAGGGTTTAGGGTTTAGGGTTTAGGGTTTAGGGTTTAGGGTTTAGGGTTTAGGGTTCAGGTACTCTGGAATCCAACAAAGGTGAGTATGAAATACCACAATGTCCTAACCACAAGAGCTCCTGTCCTCATTTGGCAGATGACTAGTGGGGCCCGAAACACCAAACCCTAAAACCTACAGAGTCTGCTTGCAGTGACCGACTGTCAATCCCATCTGGCATTGCGGGTTCAGGGTTTAGGTCCAAATGCAAGAGCTGGGTATGCTTGGTGAGTGAATAAATCCAAAAACAAACTGTGCCACAAGGGGACCCTCTGCGAAGATTAATAGCTCCAAAAGAATCGATCCACAGGTGCGGAAACCCTAAACCCTCAACCCTGCACTTTCAACTCTAAACCCTAAACCCTAAACCCCAAGCTGCGAGATGCCTTTCCCATGTCCCGGAGCAATTGCAAGGATGGGCCCTTGCCAGCCGGGTCCTGCATCAAGGACATCGCAATCACTCAGGCAGTCGGTCGCACACGTGCGTACACTTACCCTAAACCCTAAACCCTAAGGGTTTAGGGTTTGGGGTTAAGGGTTTAGAGTTTAGGGTTTAGGGTGATATGTGGTCAGTTCTCTAAATTTTGGCTCCTTGTGGGGTTGCCATTATAAGGCGGCCCCTCTTTTTATGGTACTCAAAAGGGACCGACATTTTGACAAATGACCACATGACTTTATGCTGCTTACGGTGTTCTGGCGCTGAAGAGAACACGTTTCGCAAGTCTTCTCGGGCAGACTGACATGTTCTGCACCAAATCATGTCACTGCAACAAGACAAGTGACACACCAAGAATGCCTTCCACCTTTCTTGATGCATACAGCTTGGAAAGAACCAGCAGCGAGCACAAACAACTTGAAGGAAAGGATGTCACAAGCAATAACTTGCAGGCATGCGGCTGGATCAAGCGTCCTTGATCCATATCACAGACAAAGAGCAGGTTGCGAAGATATTAAGGTTTGGGTCTTGGTGTTCAGGAGTTCACAGTCTAACGCCTAGGGTTTGGGGTCGAGGTTCAGTGGCTCGAGTAGGCCCTAACGAAACCTCATGAGCAAAGTTTAGGGTTTAGGGATGTTTAGGGTTTAGGGTTTAGGGTTTAGGGTTTAGGGTTTAGGGTTTAGGGTTTAGGGTTTAGGGTTTAGGGTTTAGGGTTTAGGGTTTAGCCCAAAGCCCTATCAACACCCTCACTTCGAGCGGCTACATCCTTGGAAGATCTCCTGATGCACCCTCCAGCCTTTCCTAGATCACGCTGCCTGATCTGAACCCTAAAGGGCCTTACTCAGGCTGTTGAGAGTTTGGGGCTTAGGGTTTGAGGGTTCGGGCTCAGGGTTCAGGGTTTAGGGTTTAAGGTGTAGGTTTTAGGGTTCAGGGTTTAAGGTTTAGGCCACATTACCTGGGCCCGTCATGGGAGCTCCTAACTCACACGGGGCTTCGGCAGAAAAGGGTGGGCCTGTTTTGGCAAGGAATGTGGCGTCTTCTTGCAAAAGTCTTGAACGTTCCTGCCTCAAATCCAAGCTGTACAGCGATCGTCCGAGACGGAGCTCCTACCGGGCCTTCCTCTGCGTCATGCCATTAGAGAGATATAGTTTGGGTGCTTTCCCTCACTTATAGCAAAGGTACCACAGTCGGGAATTGTCTTTGTAGTACACCCTCATTCTAATTCCTGTACAAAAACACGGCTACTACAACGCTGAACATCCCAAAACGGGAAGGCCCGGACTCGAGGGTGCCAGAGTCGGAACCCCGTCTCTCTTTGGGGTTGAGGGTTTCGGACTCAGGGTTTAGGAAGGCATCTCCGCGGCGTTGAAGGGCGAGCCAATTCTGGAACAAGTCGTCGGCAGTCTTCGGGGCGCCGAAATCGTCTCGGAGCATCTTGGCTGCGTCTGCTAGGGTCTCATGCGGGTCACCCTCAACATCCTTCAAAATGACCTCCATGGTGGAAAAAGCACTCTCCAGATCGGCCGTTTTGGTCATCTCTTGGGCCAGGGAATGTTGAAGCCTAGAGCCGGGAGTAACCTAGGAATAGAAAAGGGCACCCTCTTCGGTTTTAAGGAGTTTTTTTCAAGGGAACCCCAACCCTAAAAAAAGGGAAAATTGTATTTTACAAGGGAACCCCAACCCTAAAAATTGGGAAAAAGGGGCCGACTCCCGGTCCTAGTAGTACCACCCTAAACCCTAAACCCTAAACCCTAGAAGCCAACCCGCGAAGGCTGCGGTGAGGCCCGAGTCCGAAGAGCCGGCGTCGGTCGCATCATCCTCGGGAGCCCAGTAACCATATTATCTAAGCCCTAAACCCTATAAACCCTATAAACCCTATAAACCCTAAAGTCTAAAGTCTAAACCCTAAACCCTAAACCCTAAACCCTAAACCCTAAACCCTAAACCCTAAACCCCAAACCAAAAAAAGGGTAAAGGGTACCACTGGGCTGCCCAGCATCTGTGCAGGATGCTTCATCGGCTGAACTGGCTGAATCTTCTGGCTCACCCTGCTCGTATGCAGCACACCTTGGCTGGCCCATAAAACCCTAAACCCTAACCCTAAACCCTAACCCTAAACCCTAAACCCTAAACCCCTCTGAAATATTCTCCTGAACATCTGATCCTCCACAACCCCAATTAGGGAAACTTTCAAACATCTCAAGGGCTTGCCGAGCAGCTCGTCTTCAAATTCAGCTCTGCGACGTTCGTCGCCCTTGCTTCTCGTGCACTTGGGATCGGCAGAGTCGGCTGCAACCTCCTCATCTGCAACCTCCGTCTGGTCCGTTTCTTGTGGAAGCTCATCCCGCACGCGCATGAGGATGTGGCCGAGATGATTTCTCTTATTGCCCCAGAATTGGTCGTTCGTGTGACCTTCCACAAGCTGTTGACCACGCGTGGCACGCAACTTCTTGCGCATCTCCGCATCCCTGGCGAACTTTGAGCGAACTACGGCCAACATCACGTCCACTTTCATCTTCTCCCAACCTGGACGCTTCTTGACCGTTCTCCCCTTTGCTTGAGCATCCCGGGGGTTGGGACCAAGTGACCCGCCCACTGTGAACGAATCCCTTCCGTCCCGGTCCTCAATCTTAGCGGCTTGGTATGCATGCTCAGAAGTTGGGTACAGATCACCATCGAACTCCACACCCTGCTCGCAGGGACCGAAGTTCGACAGAAAATAGAACTTTCCACGGAATTTGTTGATTGGCATTGCGGTTCCAACGCACGGCTGGACTAGCTGGACCACTGTACAACACAAAGCCTTGAGCCTGATGCCGTGCAACATGATGAGGTGACGCATCCCTAGACACTTAACCCTAACCCTAAACCCTCGTCTACACGATGGCGACGTCCCCAGGCGCGAGCATCCCCAATACCCTAAGCCCGAAAACCAAGAGACCCTTTACTTGGAATGTTCCACCCTTATACTAACAGTCCCTTAAATAGGGATTAGAATCCGGGGCAATCAAATTCCCTATTAAGGACTGTTAGTATAAGGGGGAGCATCCCAACCCTTGACCCCTAGACCCCCTCAACCCCTATAAGCCCCAAGAGATCCTAACTCGTAGTATTATTCCTTTCACTCGCCTGCGAATACATCTTCATGCCCATTGTAATTACAAACAACTGTAAAGAATGCACATACGAAAGACCCTCAAGTGTGCTTGTAGACCCTTCTTACGGGGTACTTGGTTTATAATACCCTAACCCCTAAACCCTAAATTACTAAATGGCCCCAAGTAAGGGCACTTTAAGGGCAACAAGGGGTTCCTCTTAGTAGCCCAGAAACCATAGAAGAATAAGGGTAGCCTGTTTTGAGTTGGCTCCTTTTCTAAGGGAACCTTCGACCAAAAAAAAAAGGGAAAAGGGTGCCACTGGGGTACCAAGCCCTGGGGCTTTCTAGGTTAGGGGATCGGATTAGGGGGGTTTAGGGTTTAGGGTTTAGGGTTTAGGGTTTAGGGTTTAGGGTTTAGGGTTTAGGGTTTAGGGTTTAGGGGACCCTTGGGGCTATAGACCCTCTCAACAAGGTCCCCGTTTTTTGAGAGAGCCAGAAGGGGGTTCCTACCCTAAACCCTAAACCCTAAACCCTAAACCCTATACCCTAAACCCTTTTAATGGTTCCCCCTTATCCTACCTCGGATAGGTCACACCGAAAGCCTCAAACTGCAATCGTCGCACCTCGCGCCAGGCGCAGCCTTGAACGCTCTCGCCCTCACCTGTTTAGGGTTTAGGGTTTAGGGTTTAGGGTTTAGGGTTAGGGTTTAGGGTTTAGGGTTTAGGGTTTACGGTTTAGGGTTCAGGGTTTAGGGTTTAGGGTTTAGGGTCTAGGGTATAGGGACTAGGGTTCAGGGTTTAGGGTTTCGTGCTTAGTGCTTCGTGCTTAGGGAGGGCTTTGGGGACTGGCTTAGGGTTTGAGGGCTTTGGAGGTTTCAGTTATGTTTTTTTTTTTTTGCTTTTGTTGTTGGTGGGGGGGGGGGGGGTTGGTGGTACTTTCTGATTCTGACCTACTAAGTAAGGAAACCCAAACAATTTCAAGTTGCAACTATTGGCTAAGAAAACCTTGCTTAGGGCTCAGGGTTGCAGGGCTTGGGGTTTAGGGTTTAGGGTTTAGGGTTTAGGGTTTAGGGTTTAGGGTTTAGGGTTTAGGGTTTAGGGTTTAGGGAGGGTTTGGTGCTTGCTTTGGTGACTTTCGGGCTTCAGGGACCTTGGGGCTTCGAGGCTTGAGGCCTTGGGTTTCGGGTTTAGGGTTTGGGGTTTAGGGTTTAGGGTTTGGGGTTTAGGGTTTAGGGTTTGGGGTTTAGGGTTTAGGGTTTAGGGTTTGGGGTTTGGGGTTTGGGGTTTGGGGTTTGGGGTTTGGGGTTTGGGGTTTGGGGTTTGGGGTTTGGGGTTTAGGGTTTAGGGACGTTGGCGACGCCAGGCAAGGCGGTCAATGCAGCCTTGCACTCGATCAAGAGGCGTTGAGCCCAAGCCTGGGCGGACGCGTGCGCATATGTGGCAGCTGGCCCTGTAGGCGTAGTTGACGTTGCGGCATCCCGGATCGGGGCATAGCCACGCGCCTTTCTCGCCAGCAATCGGCGCTCGCTGAATGTCCTGGGGACGAGCAGTCCACCGAACTTCCACACCAACAGAAAGTGTACAGTAATTACAGTACTTACTGTAATTACCGTCGTCGACACTTTCTGTTCTATCATTTGATGAAGCCCCAGACAGCGGCGCTGCAGCTGCAGCACAGGCCGCTCGCGTGGAGCGACGGCAGTGCCGATCGATGGGCCACACTGAAGGTCAGGAGCAGCACCGTGCTACTTGGCGAGCAATAATTTCACAGCTCATGATGACAGTACTGTGCTGTACTGTACTGAACTGTGCACTACACGGGCACGAGGGCACAATGAGGGCTGATCAAGATTATGGGGTTTAGGGTTTAGGGCTATAGGCCCTTGACCCTGAAACGCTGAAATCCTAAAACCCTAAACCCTGACATCCTAAACCCTAAACTCTGACCCTGAAACTCGAATCCCTGAAAACCTAAAACCTAACCATCCCGAAAACCCTAAAGCATGTACACCCTAAGCCGCAATCCGTTTACACCATCAACCCTGTGCACCCTAAAATCCTAAACCCGAAACCCTAAACCCTGAACCAAAAGCATCTTAAAGACCCAGACCCTCTACACTGTGCACCCTAAACCCCCCAAAACTCTGACCCTTACACCCCCAAACTCTGTACATCCTAAACCTTCTACGCCCCAAAACTCGGAAACCCTAAGCCTTGTGCACGCAAAAACCGTAAATCCCAAGCCCTTAGCCCTTAGCCCTAAACCCTAAACCCTAAACCCTAAACCCTATCTAAACCCTAAACTCTAAACCCTAAACCCTAAACCCTAAACCCTAAACCCTAAACCCTAAACCCTAAACCCTAAACCCTAAACCCTAAACCCTAAACCCTAAACCCTAAACCCAAAACCCTAAACCATAACCCTAAACCCTAAACCCTAAACCCTAAACCCTAAACCCTAAACCCTAAACCCTAAACCCAGACCCTGAGCCCTAAGCCCTATAAGCCCTAAACCCTAGACTGTCCAGACCGCATGAATAAACCATAAACCCCACAACCCCACAACCCCGCAACCCCACAACCCCACAACCACACAACCCCACAACCCCCTAACCCCTAAACCCTAAACCCCAAAGCCCCTCTTCTTGCGCCTCCTTGCGGCGCCTTCCGGGAGTCCACGAGCTTCGCGGGCTTGGTCAGGTCCGCGCCTGGGCTCTGTCTTCTTCTGTTTTTTTTTTTTTTTTTTTTTGGGGGGGGGGGGGGGGGTCCTTAAGGGTTTAAGGTGTACAGTAAGGGGTTTAGGGCTTCGGGTTTAGGGTTGGGGGTTTAGGGTTTAGGGTGTGGGGTTTAGCCTCCTTTCCTCAAGTCTCAGGGCACTTCGTACCTAGTAAGGCAGGTTACAACTTAGGGTACTGGTAATCCTTACAGACTTATATTCAGGGTGCAAAATCAGGCTATTGGGTTAAATCAAACACGTGGCAACTTGCTCCATGACACTTGTGTGGAGCCTGTGACATGCCAACGGGCGTGAGCAGAATAGGCCTCAGAAACAAGGCCGAAACTCGCGCAAGAGAACACCCAGTGCCAGAGTGTCTCAATTTGATCTGGTCTTGCCCATCTGAGATGCCACAAGCAAGGACGTGGGGCCACCCCCAGCAGATTGCATAGTATGTCATGTCTTGGCCTGGCGTAGCTCGTACCCTAAACCCTAAACCCTAAACCCTAAACCCTAAACCCTAAACCCTAAACCCTAAGAAAAGCATCTTGCAGTTGCTGCAAGTGCGGTCTAGGGAGGGCAAACCTCTGGACGCCTTGGGTCAGTTGCTGCAAAGGATTGCACATGCACACTTCGCTGCCACCGCTTATATACAGGAAGACATGAGGGACAGAAAGCCCACTTTCAAAGCGTTGCAACCCGACCCTATAGGTACCCAAAAGGGGTCTGCCTTACTACCTACCCTTGCATATGGGAAGTGAGTAATGTGCAAGCGACTACCTACCAAGTTCCCGGAGCCGTCCAAGGAGGGGATGCGGAGCGTTTACAGTGCTTTTGAGCAGCTAGGCCGGAGAGGAATCCAAGAATGAACAGGGTACATTTCTTGGTTTCAGGAGGTTCATATGGGAACCTAAGCCAACAAAAACAGATAATAAGCGTTTAGGGTTTAGGATTTAGGGGGAACGGGCATGCAAACCGCAGTGCGTACTGGGGCCCACGGCACCTCCTTGTCTTCACATAACCTGGGGCCTGATTTACCCTACAGTTTAGCAGCAACTACCCCTTAACTAGTAAGTATAACCCAAAAAACTGTAGTCGATTTACTTAGCTACTACCCCTTAAATGGTAGGTAGAACCCATAAACCTGTAGGTAAAGAGAGTGAGGCGACCTTGAGGTTACTTCCCAGGAAGCCCTAAACATCCCAGCAAGGCAGAATCGGAGAACCCGAGGGTCGCGGCCCATGGAGTACAGGGTGAGCTGGTTCTCGATGGCCTACGGAGGCAGCTGCGGTGTCTGAAAAGGGTTTGGGGGTTTAGGGTTTAGGGTTTAGGGTTTGGGGGTTTAGGGTTTAGGGTTTAGGGTTTGGGCCCCAACCTTTCCGGATATTCATCTTCTTGTGGGCTCCCTCGAGATTCGTAGGCTGGCACTGGGTGGGCAAATCAAAAAATATTCCAAGGGCCTACTGCCTGCCCAGTTTTGGGGCCAACTCTGCATACCCTATCCAGGTGATGGGCAGCAGTCCCCAAACTCCCGTAGGGTGTGAGGTCTGCTTTCTGAGACTCTCCAGAAGATGAAGTCCTCAAAGCACAACGGCTCTGATTTTTTGAACCCTGAACTGCCCTGAACCCTTCGTCAGCAACCCCAAACCCAAACTCCAAACCCCAAACCCCCAACCCCCAACCCCGAACCCTCAACCCTAACCCTATACCTTAAACCCCGAACGGGTAGCGCAGGAGCAGGTTGACTCTGCCTGGCCCGCGCTGTTGTAGAACCACACGGGATGGAACCTTCCAGGTGACCATCATACTACTATCTGCTGAGGATTCCCGCCCCCCTCCTCCCCCTCAAAAAAAGAATAACGTAACAACAACTAGAATAATCTATATGTATATATGTATATATATATATATATGTATATGTATACATATATATATATACATATATACATATACTTCCTTGTGAGGGCAGTTATGGGGATTAGTAGCACGTGTTTTGATAGGGGGCTCTTGAGCAAAGAGTAGCGTACAGAGCTTTTCATGTTTCGGGTTTGGGGCTCGTGGAGTTCGGAATTTCAGGGCCCCCCTCATCCCCAGATCCCGAATCCAAAGATCCCCAAAACCGGAAAGCAAGGTGCTTTCTGATGGCACAACCCTAAACCCTAAACCCTAAACCCTAAACCCTAAACCCTAAACCCTAAACCCTAAACCCATTGAACTTGGTTGCACTATGTCATTCGTTGCACTGATCTTGCAATGTCTGAGTTGTGTTGCATGCAGCCCCGAAGCCCTTAGCCCCAAGCCCTAAGCCCTCAACCCTATTGCTACCGTACCTTTAAAAGCAAGGAACTGGCCGGTCCATGCGCTATTCATGAGAGTATCTAGCTGCTTTGCAAGCAATGGATCGTAATACATGACATGCGGGTTTCCGAAAATAGGCGTACCTTCTTGGGGTCATTACTAGGTTGCTTCCTTCTTCTTTCAAGGGTTTAAGGGAGTAGGACTCAGAGTTTCGTCGGTATTCCCCAGAGGCAACCCTCTCTTGCGCCGTCTGGAACCTCCCTCCTCCTCCGCCCCCTACCCCTTGTATCCATGCTGAAGACCCCTAAACCCTAAACCCTAGCCCCTAGCCCCTAACCCCTAAACCCTAAACCCGAAACCCTAAACGCCAAACCCCAAACCCCACCCTCTCTTTGTGGACCATTCGGCCTCTTCAGTGCAAAGCGGCAGCTGGCGCAGTATCGCTTGCGAGACAGCTGGTCCACCCTTTGGCGCTCTCGAAAGTTCAGGGTTTAGGGTTTCGGGTTTAGGGTGTAGGGTTTGGGGTTTAGGGTTTGGGGTTTCGGGTTTTGGGGGGGTAGGGTTAGGATTCATAGGGTTGTTAGGGTTCTTAGGGTTTATCGGTTTAGGGGAAAGAGTTGTTTCGGGATTTAAAAAGGCTTTAGTGTAATGGGTTTGTCGGGTTTATAGGATTCATAGGGTTTATAGGGTTCGCAGGGTTCATAGGGTCTTTGGGGTTTGTAGGCTTTGTAGTAGAGGGTCTGTAGGGTTTTCGTGGCTTGTAGGGTTTAAAGGGCTGGGGAGTAAAGGGTAAAAGGCTTTAGGGAACCCTACACCCTAAACCCTAAACCCTAAACCCTAAACCCTAAACCTCAAACCCTAAACCCTAAAACCCTAAAACCCTAAAACCCTAAAACCCTAAAACCCTAAAACCCTAAACCCTAAACCCGAAACCCCAAACAAAGCCGAGCGTCGTGTTTTGAGCTGGATCTGAGCCGACATTGATGGACTCCAACACAACCGGTACACCGATGTCCCTGGCATAAGGGGTTTAGGGTTTAGGGTTTAGGGTTGAGGGTTTAGGGTTTCGGGTTAGGGGTTCAAGGTTTGGGTTTAGGGTTTGGGGTCTACAAAATGATTCCAAATTCGCATGAGTAGGGTTGAAGTCAATCAGGGCCATCTGCTTGTTAGATCAGTAACCATACTACAAAACAGGTCACCCTTTTTGGGTGTACCCGAAACCCTAAAACCCAAACCCAAACTTGGGAGTAATTAGTGGGGAGTGTTAGGCAACCTTGGGTTACATATCCCCCTTGAACCCCTCCCTTAACAACTAAACCCTAAACCCTAATTAAACCCTAAACCCTAAATCCAAAACCCTAAAACCTAAACTACACCTAGAAGTTCCTCTGCTCAGACCAGCCCACTCTGCAAAAACAAACGGCGCCGAGGCCGCACAGGAAGGCTGCCGCAATGCTGTCGATGAGTAGCATCATCGCAGCTGCCTGAGGCTTAAAAGGGGCGGGGGGGGGGGGGGGGGGGGTACCCTAACCCCTAACCCTAAACCCTAAACCCTAAACCCTAAACCCTAAACCCTAAACCCTAAACCCTACCACCACCGAAGATTCGGGGTTTAGGTTTTAGTAGGGAACTGTAGAGTTGCAGTTTTGGGATTTGGGGTTTGGGCTTTTGGGGGTTTTGCGGTTCGGGGGCCAGGGGTTTGGGGGCCTCCCTAAACCCTAAACCCTAAACCCTAAACCCTAAACCCTAAACCCTAAACCCTAAACCCGTAAACTCCTAAATACCTTGAAACCCTAAATCCTTCGAGGGCTTCAGGGCTGGGGGGGCTAAGGGCCTTCGAGTAACAGCTTTGCTCAACAAAAAACCTAAACCCGAACCCTAACCCGAAACTTTACCCTAAACCCTAAACCCGCAAGCGGATACCTGTACGAGGCTGCCCCCGAGCTGCTGCAAAGGCATTGCCGGCAAAAGACTTCAAGCCGACGCGTGGGGATGCCCCAAGTGCAAGGGTGGCCATTGTCTCGGCCCAGGAGTAACCTACTGGTAGGTATAACAAAGGGTGCCTTTTTTTTGTTTTAAAGGGGCGTATAAGGGACACCAAACCCTAAAACAAGGGGAATAAGGGCCTGCTCTGGGTCCTGGTTGTTGCCAAAAGGGGCCATAGTTCGGCGGACTGTCCAGCTAAGGGTTTAGTCTTAAGCAGCCTTCTTCTGACCAGGTGCCTTAACCGAACCCATAAACCCTGAAGCCTTAAACCCTCTGCACCCTTAAGCCTTATAGACCTTAAATAACCCTAAACCTTACAAACCCGAAACCCCAAAGCCTCTGCTGCGGCTCTGTTCAAGCAGCCTTCTACTGACCAGGTGCTTAAACCCTAAACCCGAAACCCTATAGAACCTAACCCTAAACCCGAAACCCCTAAACCCCTAAACCCTGAACCCTGAACCCTAAACCCTAAACCCTAAACCCTAAACCCTAAACCCTAAACCCTAAACCCTAAACCCTAAACCCTAAATCGAAACCCTTTGCTGGGACTCTGGGAGCCCACACACATCAGCAGACCGGACTCCCCCTCAAACGCCAGCCGAGCCGTGGTCGCTGTGGATGGCAAGGTCACCTGTCGGGCTCTAAGGGAAGGGTTCAAGGTTTAGGGTTTAGGGTTTAGGGTTTAGGGTTTCAGGTTTAGGGTTTAGGGTCTAGGGTTTAGGGTTTCGTGTGCAGGGTTTAGGCGCCGGAAAGGGGTGGGAGGGTTTGGGGTGTGTGGTCTGGCGGGGGTGGGGGGGTTGTGGGTTTGGGGTTTGGGGTTTGGGCTTTGGGGTTCGGGGTTCGGGGTTGGGCTTGAGGTTTGGGGGTTAGGGGGTTAGAGAGAGCTGAGGAAGGTACTAGGAGTTGGGCTTGGCGCTTGTAGGCTATCCGGTGATATGGCCCACTTCGGTAGAAGTAGTTGGGGTAAGCAGTTAGTACCTTTTTTTTCTGCGGTAGGACGAATGTTCGACTCTGCGAAACCCTTAGCATAGCTGCTAGCTGCCCCACCCGCCTTGCTACATGCTGGACTGGACACTCGATGCATGCCTTGCTCAAACCTCCGCCGAAACACTTCTCTTGTCGCGCCTCCTCGACTTCGTAGGAGTCCAGCCGCAAGAACCTGACCGAAAACCCGAAAGCTGCCAGCCGAAATAAACCCTAAACCCTAAGCCTGCAGAGCCCCCTCAGACACAGCCCTAGGCGCGCCGCCCGTGCTCATATGACAGACGACCTCAAGCTAAAAATGCCCCCGAAAGATTGCAAGTGTAGAAGCCGCCCCCCAAAATCCGAGCCCTGGAGCTCTGAACGGTCTAGAAATTTAGGCTTAGGGCTTGGGGCCGTTTAGGGTTAAGGGTTTAGGTTTAGGGTTTAAGGTTTAGGGTTTAGGGTTTAGGGTTTAGGGATTAGGGTTTAGGGTTTAGGGTTTAGGTTTCAGGCTTCGTGCCCCTGCGCCTCAGTTCTTTGGGAGCTAGGCTTTCCATTCGTGACGCAGCGGGGCAACCTCAAACCTTTCTGCCTGCAACCCTCAACTGACGGCTCAAGTCTTGGAAGGAGTCAGGGAGAGAGAAGATGTACATAAATGTATGTATATATATATATATATATCATCCGATTATACGTGTATATGTATATGTATAATGTATAATGTATAATGTATAATGTATAATGTATAATGTATAATGTATACTGTATAATGTATAATGTATAATTTATAATGAATTACGTGCTACGTATTACGTATTACGTATTTCGTATTCGGTATTATGTATTATGTGTATGTATGTATAGATAGAGAGAGAGAGAGAGAGAGAGAGAGAGATCGAGTCATTTTTCAAAATGGTGGCCCCTTGTTGGGGTACCCTAAAATAGTAGGGGCCGCCTTGTAACAGAAGCCCCAAAAAGGATCCTAATTGAGAGAATAACCCCCCCCCCCCCCCCCCCATTTCGTTTCGTAGCTGTAGACCCTATAAGGAGGGGCCCCCCCCTAGTTATAAGCAGAGTTATAAGGACCCTAAATTGGGTTATCAGGATCCTATATTAGGCTCTAAGCCCCATAACTACACTTTAGTCTAGTAGGGGGGGGCCTCTCCTTGTAGACACTAAACCCTAATTGATGTCTTATATAAGTCATGAGGTCGAATCGTTGAAAAGCCCGCTTGACAGGGTCAACTGAGAGCTTAGGGTTCATTTTTCCCGAATACGGTTTAGGGTTTAGGGTTTAGGGTTTAGGTTTAGGGTTTAGGGTTTAGGGGTTTTAGGGTTAGGAGTTAGGAGTTAGGGTTTAGGGATTAGTTCCATTCAGGTCTTCAAGAGAGAGACTTTTTGGTGTATGGGGCCTGCTTTCAGGTGTCACTGTGTAAAGTTGGGCTTCTTGTACGGACCAAGGCCCGCTGTAACTATGACTCAGTATTATGCCCTTCCTTAACCCACAGTCCTGCAATATACTTATATCTGCTCAAAAAGATTTTTTAGTACACAAGCATACACCATGATCTACTAGAACTGCCTGTAAATGCTACAACATAGCTCGAATGTGTGGTTTGGGGGTCCGGGTTAGGGGCTGGGGTTCCCTTCGTAGTCGGGGACCTTTCCCCGACCCGAAGAAGGGTTTAGGGTTTACGGCTTAGGGTTTAGGGCTCGCCGAACTCCAGGTCAAACCGGTATGTCAAAGTGCACGGCGGCAAAGTGAAGTCGGTAGTACTGACAGCAACCATGTACGAGGTGTTCACCTCTTGGCCGATAGGGCGACCAGCCGGCGCTGCGGGTTCTGTACCCTCGCCGCTTCTTCAACAGCCACTCGCGCGGGCCTCTTTCCTGTCGTGGTTCGACTTTTCTTTTGGGCGCACGAGACGCACAGATGTCCCTTTCCCTTCACTTCTCTGTTACAGAGGAAGGCAGCTGGGAAGCCGCTGGGAAGCTCTGGCAAGTCTTGACTGCAACTTCGGCCATGCTTTCGTGACGAAGCAGGAGACGACGAGCCGCACAAATAAGAAGTGGGTTTGGGGGGTCTTAAGGCAAACTCGAGGCTTGAGGGGTCTTGGGTTTAGGTGTCCCCCTAGACCCTAGACCCTAGACCCTAAACCCCCTAAACCCCCTAAACCCCCTAAACCCACCAAACCCCCTAAACCCCCTAAACCCCCTAAACCCCCTAAACCCCCTAAACCCCCTAAACCCCCTAAACCCCCTAAACCCCCTAAACCCCCTAAACCCCCTAACCCCCTAAACCCCCTAAACCCCCTAAACCCCCTAAACCCCCTAAACCCCCTAAACCCCCTAAACCCCCTAAACTCCCTAAACCCCCTAAACCCCTAAACCCTAAACCCTAAACCCTAAACCCTGGTCCAGGAAGTGCAAACCCAAGTGCATCCCCAGCGGCCTCACGTTGGCTCCGGGGCTGCGCAGCTCGAAGTCTGCAGTAGTGGTCACCTACTCCGGGTTTAGGGTTTAGGGCTTAGGGTTTAGGGCTTTTGGCTCGGGTATAGGGTTTAGGGTATAGGGTATAGGGTTTCGGGTTTAGGGTTTAAGGTTTAGGGTTTAGGGGGCCAGCCTGAACCTAGGATTGAACAGGGTGCCCCTCTAGGGCTTGGGGTTTAGGGTTTGGGTTTGAGGGTATGAAGCCCCATGAACCAAGGGAGAAGGACTCTAGCCAGCGGAGCTGGGTTCAGGGCTTCGGGTTGTAAGTGTGGCCCCTTCATTTGGGTCCCTAGTTACATAGCCCTTATATACACCATTCCTCGCCCTCATATACGCTATCTAGAATGAGGGCCCGTACTTCGGATCCCTATAAACAAGGTTCGGGGAAGAGACTATGGGCCCATAGTTGCAACCTTAGAGTTTAGGGCTTAGGGGGTTTAGGGTTTGGTTTAGGGTTTGGGTTTAGGGCTTGGCGTGTTGAGGTTTCAAAGGTCAGGGTTTAGGGTTTGGTGTTGGGGTTTAGGGTTGAGGGCTTGGTGTAGTGCAGGGGCTTTGCGGGCTCAGAGGTACCCCGAGAAAGGGCAAAAGTTACCTTCCTCAGCACCTACTTGCTGCATTGGCCGTGCCGAGCCCTAAACCCTAAACCCTAAACCGTAAACCCTATACCCAAAAGGACCATATCAGCAAACTGCAGAAAACTCTTACTCTGTCCGCAGTTCTGTGAATCTGGCTGCAGGTCTATGTCTTCAGGTTAAAGTTCAGGGCAGTGTCGGAAGTTTCGGGTTAGGGATTAGGGTAACCTAGGGCGTTTCGGGCATTTCGGGTGTTTCGGGGTCATAAGATTCTCTTGTTCTGAAAATCTCACGCACAAACTTCCTCACACCAGAGCTGTCCATACTCCTTTTGGGTGCCTAGGTTCGATAGCCTTAGTTGTCCAGTAACCTGAGGGAATTAACGGTCAACGTTTGGGATTTTATGGGGGTTCGGACACCCCCGGGATTACGGGCTACCTACTGTCTACACGAACCCTAAACCCTAAACCCTAAACCCTAAACCCTAAGTAGAATGTGCAAACAGAGGGGGTTCCAGAGAGGAGCCCCAACCTCGCCCAGTCGCATCATCAGGCTCACCCTTACCCTGCCACCCTAAACCCTAAACCCTAAACGTCCAGCAGGGCTCTTCACCGACTGAGCCACGGATGAAAAAACGCCGAAGTCGCGGAGTCGCGGAGCATCTCGTCCCTCAGATTGCCAGGAGTTTCGTAGTAGGCAGCATTGTCTGCTGTGCACTCACACTGCCTGCAAAACCCAATTCCACCCCAAGTACCGACGCCCGAAAGCCCAAAAAAAAAGTGCCCCAGCCAAAGCCCCAAGCCCAAAAATCAACCCCGCAAAGCCTGAGCCATACACCCCTAAACCCTAAACCTTATAAACCCTAAACCCTCAACCCTAAGCCCGACACGAGGACCCATGCCTTGATCGATCCCGAGCAGTTCTGCATCAGCTGGATTGTGCCGTTTGGGAGAATCTCCTGTGCGGAGCTGGGGTCCTGGGCTGCAGTCTCCGGGCTTTCGCTAGGGTTTAGGGTTTAGGGTTTAGGGTTTAGGGTTTAGGGTTTAGGGTTTAGGGTTTAGGTTGGGGGGGGGGGGGCTTGGGTTTCGGTATAGGGTTTCTGGGTTTAGGGTTTAGGGGGTGGTTTTGGTTTTTTTTTATGGTTCAGGTTTTGGGGTTTAATTTCCGAACCTTAGGTCAGCGAAATCTACCCCGTGCTTATTCCAACAGCAGATGGTCCCTGAAAAAACCGGAATTCGATCACCTGTATGGACCCTGTGAACCCCTTTCTAGGTTCACTTCGATCGCTGCTGCACACAGATGGGAGTGGGTATAGGGTTTAGGGTTTAGGGTTTAGGGTTTAGGGTTTCGGGTTTAGGGTTCCCTTCGAAACTTCTGCCCCTGCTGCGTCAGTGTCGGCAGCACCATGCTGTCGATTGCGGACTCTCCCGTAGGGCTCCGCTGGGATGCCATCGAATCCCACTTGGAGGTTCGTGGTACCTACTAATATCTGTATTTATAATCCACTTATAAGCCCCCTAATTACCCTAGTATGGTTCTAATTGGGTTGTAAGTGCAGCTACTATTTAAGGTTGGGAAGTACCATGAACCTCCAAGCAAGGATACAATGTCGCGCGACGTCCGTCGGGGTCGCAGCGGCAACAAGCCTCAACCTTAAAGCCTATAGACCCAAAACCCTCAACCCAAACTCTAGACCCTAAACCCCCAATTCCAAACCATGCCGTAAGAACCTAAAACCTACTAGGCTCTTACTATCAAGCCCTTTGTACCTACCAAAGAAACAGGCTTTGGGGTTCTTAGAGAAAAATCCTTGACCCAAAAGCTCCCCCTGACTGTGTGACCGCGCGGTGGGAATGGTCGGGAGGTCGTGGCAGAAGTCTGTGGGCTGGAAGCTGTCCTCAGTTTGGTTTAGGGGTTAGGGCCTGTTAGGGTTTAGGGTTTAGAGTTTAGGGTTGAGGCCTAAGCATTGAGCTAAGGTGGCGCTTGGCCCATGTGTCTTTCAACTTACGAGACTCCTGATGAAGGGTCTCCGGCATAGGATGGCAACATGGAGTTCTTGGGGTTCTCCCCTAAACCCTAAACCCTAAACCCTAAACCCAAAACCCTAAACCCTAAACCCTAAACCCTAAACCCATGGCTCAAGGTACGGACGGTACTTAAGCACGATTAAGGCTACTTAGCTGCGGGGGTCTAAGTAAAGGTTTTAGGGTTCAGAGTTCAGGGTTACGGCTTTAGGGTTCTATGTATGAGGCGGCTCTGGGCCAGGGGTTTAGGGCTTAGCATGTAGGATTGTTGAGGCCAAAGCAACCCTAAGAAATAACCTGCGGCGTGCTCCCCGTAGAAGGGAAAGCCCAATTTGCTGTCACCCACCTCCCCAGAATTGATGGGTTTGCGGTTTTTGAATTCTCGAATTTCGCGCATCATCCACAGAGCAGAGAAATTGCTCTCGGGATCAGGGACCCATTGGTACAGAGAAGAACCTGTCAGCCTATCGTTCAAGGTCGACACCTTGAGGGAGCGCTTGTCTCGTTGGGTTCAGGGTTTAGGGTTCAGGGTTCAGGGTTTGGGTTTGGGGTTTAGGGTTTAGGGTTTAGAGTTTCGGGTTTAGGGTTTAGGGTTTAGGGCGTCTCAACCTTAACCTTGAAAAACGGCCATGTGTGCAAGCTGCAACTGTGCCACACTCTTTGCATACAGCTGCGGGAGACCTAGCTACGACACTCGATGCAACTTACTTAACCTGGGAGACTATTTACCTACAGTTTAGTAGTAACTACCCTTAATTATAAAATCAACCCTTGAATAAGAAATATATTTCAGGGTCTCGTTCAAACCTAACTTTCGTATAATTATTTGGGGTTAAAAGGTAGATTTCTCATTAGAAGCCGCAGCCGTTTGGCCTTTCAGGGTTTTGAGCATCTAGCAAGCGATGCCTGAGCCAAAACCCTAGACCCTGTAAACCCCCCAAACCCTCTAGACCCCCTAAACCCCCTGGCCCTTAAGCCTTCAACTTCAACCCTTAGCAACCTGGAGCTCTAAGCCCCTAAACCTGAAACTCCTGAACCTTAAGCCTGAAAACCCTTAAAACCCTTAAACCCCCTAAACCCCAAACCCTAAACTCCCAAAATCTACACCCCATTCCGAGCCCCTGGCTCCAACAATGCCAGCGCCGCGTGGGCACCTGCCTTTCGTCTCCCCGAGCACACAGCTGCACCTGGGCTGCGAGTATCCTTGGGTTTTAGGGTTTATGGTTCAAGGTTACGGTTTAGGGTTTGGGGTTTGGGGGGAAAACGGTTTCAGGCGCGCCAAACGGACGCGCGCTTTGTGAGCGCGCAATAGTCTGCACACCTATCCACCCCCAGACTGCCACTTATGCCTCTCATGGAGCTAAGGCCTTCTTCTATTTTCACAAAGCAACATCTACACTTGATGCAAGCTGAATATGAAACTATTCACTGAAGCCGTCTATGAGTCGTGTCACATGGAGCACTTGGGCCGCTTTGTCACACGTAAGGCAGTCGGCCACCTAGCACACCCCTAAACCCTAAACCCTAAACCCTAAACCCTAAACCCTGAACCCTGAACCCTGAACCCTGAACCCTGAACCCTGAACCCTGAACCCTGAACCCTGAACCCTAAACCCTAAACCCTAAACCCTAAACCCTAAACCCTAAACCCTTGGGTCGCAGCACTTGGGATGCCCACTTCTAAGCCCACATTCACTTGGTCACTTGGGGCTTCCCAGGCCATGGGTTGTGGGTCGCACTTGCAGGGAGTGCTTGGGCCCTTGCAGGGAAGACGGGTGCACGGGGTCACTTCGCACCAGGGGCATCCCAGAGATTTGTTGGGCCTTTCGAGGGGAGCCCTGCCTCCAGGGGGGCCCAGAGTGCTTTCAGGGGGCCTGCAAGGCAGGCCATAAAAGTGCAGTAGGCCAGTTTGAGCTTGGAGGCCGGCTCGGTGGCAGGGTCTGACTGAGCGCGACCCTGCCCCAAACACAAGGGAGTGGGTGGCGGGTTTGTTTAGGGCTTAGGAGCCAGGATCTGTTTGGACCCATCCTGGGGGGGTGTGCCTTAAACCCCAACAACATCTTCAGCTTTAGAGTACCGAAACATGAGTTCCTTGTGTATGAACCCTCAAACCCCTTAAAGCCAAAACCCGAGGAGGTAGGGTACTGGTAGCGCGTCCTAGATTCACCCTCTTGTAAACCTTGTATAAACCCTACATAAAGTTTAGGACTTGAGGGGCTTAGGTGTTCTAGAGGTGTAGGGTTCTAGGATTCTAGGGTTAGTCTAGGGTTCAAGGTTTGGGGTTTACGGCTCTCTGAGCCCTTGAAAAAGACTACCCTGGCAGAAAAAAAGGCTAAGCTTTGGGATTTCAGGGGATGTGCACCCAAAACAGCTCAAAGTTACGTCAAAATAGCCCCACACTGCCCTTGAGCCCTACACCCCTAGACTCTAAAGTAAGACAAGCCTAAAGCCTAAACCCTAGACCCAGCGGGTTTAGGGCTTCGGGATAAGCTTTACACACGCTACACACCCTCGGCCCCAAACCCTAAACCCTAAACCCTAAACCCTAAGAAGTACATTTGGGCTCCCCGGCTCCGCATGCTTTTGAGACATCTGCAGCTCGGACATGAAGATCCTGGCCTGGAGACTCTATAAAGGGGTTTAGGGTTTAGGGTTTAGGGTTTAGGGTTTAGGGTTTAGGGTTTCGGGTTTCGGGTTTCGGGTTTAGGGTTTAGGGTTTAGGGTTTCGGGTTTAGGGTTTAGGGTTTAGGGTTTAGAGTTTAGCATTTGCAAGGGGGCTTCGGGTTTATACGGGGATTATGTGAGGGTTTATGAGGGGTTTTCTCTGGCTTCAAAAGGGGGTTATAGGGTATAGAGGGTGTTTCGTGTTAGATGAGCGAGGGGGTCAGAACGGGTTTTGCACTATATTGGCGGTTTGCAAGGGCCTGTTGCACGATTTTGGGCTGAGGCTTGGGGCTTGAAGGACTTGGGGTTTAGGGTTTAGGGTTTAGGGTTTAGGGTTTAGGGTTTAGGGTTTAGGGTTTAGGGTTTAGGGGGGACCACACCCCAGAGCCGGCAAGCCCTGGAAGCCTGTAGTGGTGAGATCCTATGCCGCTCTCCACCCCTTATTAAACCCTTAAACCCTCAACCCTAACCTCTCAACCCTAAACCCTAAACCCTAAACCCTAAACCCTAAACCCTAAACCCTACAACCCAACCCTGAAACGCTGTAACCCAAAGGCTTTGTGTGTAGTTGAAGCCTTGGCCCTCTGAACTTTACACGCCTCTGACAAAGACCTTTCATATGATCCCCTTGAAACCAATAAGAGAGAGTTTCATACATGTCCCATGGGCCGTTATGGCCCTAAACCCTAAACCCTAAACCCTCAACCCAAACCCTAAACCCTAAACCCTAAACCCTAAACCCTAAACCCTAAACCCTAAACCCTAAACCCTAGCCGACTGAAGCCGAACCTCTCACCCTTTAACGAGCTTGGCGCTCAGGGTTTTTGTTATGCATGGTTGAGAGGGGGTTACAGTAGGGTTTAGGAAATCCGGGTGTAGGGTTTAGGGGTCGGGGTGGGGTGTTGGTTCAGAGGGTTTTAAAGTTCAGGGGTTAGGGTTTAGGGCTTCGGATGGCTTGGGTAGGGTTTACACGCCCATGTTTTGCTTCCGTCTCACCCGTCATTGCTGAGCAATGCCGTCGCGCATGCGGGTTTAGGGCTTTGGGCGCGAAACCCTTGGCCCTAAACCTTAAACGCTTAAACCCCTAGACCCTAGACCCGAAACCCTAATTGAGGGGGGGAAATCCTGCTTCTTGCTGCGTCCTTGTTTTCGTACCTTCAGTTTCTCAACTGTCAACATGGTTTAGGGACTACAGGTTGGGGTTTGGAGTGAATGCGCGACTTCTACACTCCCCAACCAGGTCTTTGCACGTGCAGCACAGACAACTTTCCCAAACACAACACTAAAACCCTAAAGCCACACACCGAAAACCCTAAAACCTGAAAAAAACACCCTAACACCCTAAAACCTGAAACCCCAAATGCCCCACTTAGGGTTTAGGGTTTAGGGTTCTAGGGTTTAGGGTTTAGGGTTCTAGGTTTAGGGTTTAGGGTTTAGGGTTCACCTATCAAGGATTCTGGCAAAGACCTGACCCCAGTGCCGTGAATGGCAAATTTGCCGCTCCCGCTCTTCGAGGCCAAGTGAGGGTTTAGGGTTTAGGGTTTAGGGTTTAGGGTTTAGGGTTTAGGGTTTTAGGGTTTTAGGGTTTAGGGTTTAGGGTTTAGGGGTTTAGGGGTTCTAGGGTTCTAGGGGTTTAGGGGTTCTAGGGGTTTAGGGGTTTAGGGGTTTGGGGATTTAGGGGTTTAGGGGTTTAAGGCTTAGGGGCTTTAAGGGTTTGAAGGTTTAGGGTTGGTTATCGGGCTTAGGGGTTTTAGGGAGGGTTCAGGGGTTTAAGGTTTAGGGGGGTTTAAGGGTTTTAAGGTTTAGGGTTGGTTATAGGGCCTAGGGGTTTTAGGGTTTAGGGTTTGGGGCTTAGGGGATTTTAGGGTTTAAGGGTAGGATTTATTTAGGGTTTTAGGCTTTGAGGGCCTAGAGTTTAGGTTAGGGTTTGGGGGCGTTAAGCTTTAGGGGGTTTAAGGTTTAAGGGCTTTAAGGGGCTTTGCGCTTTAGGGGGTCTAAGGCTTTCGGGTTTAGGGATAAAGGTACCTCTGCCCCAAACCTCGGTAGGATCAACCATGTCAACCTAAGCTCCGCCCTACTTAAGCCCCATCCCAACCCTAAGCCCTAAGCCCTAAGCCCTAAGCCCTAAGCCCTAAGCCCTAAACCCTAAACCCTAAACCCTAAACAACCCCCACCCACCCGTGCGACCCTGCCACTTGGCTCTCTCAAGGCATCTCGGCGCCCTCTAGGATCTCAGTGTCCTCGCAGACTTGGGCCTCATACATCATGACACGGCTACATTCTTAGGGTTTAGGGTTTAGGGTGTAGCTGTTTTTTGTGTTACATTGGGATGTTCCCCGTTGTACTAGCAGTCCTTACAAGGGAATATAGTACCGCTCATATTATAATCCAACTAAGGACTGCTAGTGTAAGGGGGACGATCCCAATTTGTAGTGGTACACTATGACATAGTTGCACTGCTACATTCTTAGGGTAGTTACATGGTCCCTTAGTATGGGCCCTGAAAAGGGGGACCCCTTGTATACCCCTTATATACCCTGTACAACCCAAAACCATCATTACACTGGGGTCAGGTGGGTGCGGGGTATTTAACTGACTGTCTTTCCGCGACATACGGTTTGTAACAAAGCCGTTCTGATTGCGACAAGCAGCGTCCTCGACAAACCTCCGCGACAAGCCTGGGCGACAAGCCTTTGCGACAAACCCCTTCCTGGAACTGCAACCTTCGACTACGTAGGCATTTAGACACAGCGCGCGCGCGCGAAACAGCCGCGACAAACCTCGCGACTTACGTATGAAACAAGTCATAAGTGGGCGCGACATACGTATGTGACACACAGGCGCGACATACCCTATTTAGACCACAGCCAGGTCTTTGCCTGAATCCTTGATCGACGAACCTCAAGTGGGGTGCTTAGGGTGTTTAGGGTGTTACATTGCTGTCTATAGTGTTACATTGGGATGATCCCCTAAACCCTAAACCCTAAACCCTAAACCCTAAACCCTAAACCCTAAACCCTAAACCCTAAACCCTAAACCTACAGTATACTCTTATGTAGGGGCGCCTCTTCGCACTCCTCAGGCTCCTTCAACTCCGGCTCCTTCTCCTCGGGGCGACCCGGGTTCAGGCTTCACTGGCTGGTTCTTAGTAGGGAATGAGGGAATGAGTACCCTGTTAAACCCTAAACCCTAAACCCTAAACCCAAAACAACAAACCCTAAACCCTAAACCCTATATAATCCATTGAAGGGTATATATAGGGCCCTTATGTGCCCTCATTCCCTTCTAAGAACCAGGGGTTTCAGGCTTCAGGGGTTTTGGGGGTTGGGGTTTCGGTTTAGGTTTAGGGTTTAGGGCTTAGGGTTTAAGGGCTTTGGGGTTTAGGCTTAGGGCTGTAGGGTTTTGGGGCTTTGGGTTTGAGGGTTTCAGGCTTTGAGAGGGTTCCGGTTTTGGAAGTCGTGGCTTGGTTTGATGAGTTGTGGCGGGGGAGGGCCCTTTTTGCGTGAAGGGGTTTTAGTCGAGAACCGCACCCCGTCGAAGAAGGGAGGGAGGCGACACCGGACATCTTGGCTTTGTAACCCTAAGCCCTAAACCCCTAATTAAGCCCCTAACCCTTAATCCCCTAAACCCGAAACGCCCTAAACCCTAAGCCCTACGGCACTGTGCGAGTGATGGGGGTTCTTAGTAGGGAATGAACCCTATATCCCCCCCTATATGCCCTTTGAGGGACTCTACAGGGCGTAGAGTTTCGGGTTCAGGGTTTAGGGCTACCGGGCACCTCATTCCCTCATACTTGGGGAGAGGGTTTATCTAGGGTTTAGGGTTTAGGGTTTAGGGTTTAGGGTGAGGACCTTGAAGGCTGACCTGGTGCAGGGGGCTATAGGTTTTAGAGTTTTGGGTTTAGGGGTGGTGTTTACGGTAGATTCTAGATGTTGATCGGCTTGTCGTGCGTGAGCCGACAGACTTATGTCTACCCTAAACCCTAAACCCTTATGTCTAGCAGCCTTCATGGAAGGATGAGTGTTTGGGCATCGCGGGAACGTCTGCAGCTCCATGTCACTGTACAATGGCTCTGGGTTCCCCTGCCATGGAGGGCTACTTAGGCTTTGTACACCAATATAGGGGCCGGAATAATAGTAATCTCTTATGCGGTCCCTGCATAGATATACTATAATAGCCCCCCCCCCCCCCCCCCCCCAAAACCCTATGCTAGCTCTTCAGGCCGCCTATATTACGCCTCGGTGTAGGGAGGTGGGCCGTAGCCCTAAACCCTAAACCCTAAACCCTAAACCCTAGTCAGTGTACGGGGGCGGGCCATAGCCCTCTGGCCGGCGCTTGTGCATGGTAGCCTGCCTCCGAGCAAAGGGGGTAATGGCCAGGCCGATGTCGGCAACGGACGGGTACATCCACAGCCGGCGCAGCCTTTGGTGCAAGAAGGGAACCTTGGTTTAGGGTTTAGGGTTTAGGTTTAGGGTTTAGGGTTTAGGGTTTAGGGTTTAGGGTTTAGGGTTTAGGGTTTAGGGTTTAGGGTTTAGGGTTTAGGGTTTAGGGTGGTGGCGCAGAGACCATATTATCATAAGGGCACCCCCTTTTGGTTACTTTAGAAGGGAACCCAAAACCAAAAGAAAGGGCAAAGGGCACCACTGGGCTGCCCAAGGAGCTGAGTACAAACCATACCGCTCCGTCCGCTGGATGGTGCGATCAAAGTACACTCCGTCGGGGAAGGCCGGCGCTGGGAAGCGAAACCAGCCATCTCCTTCGATGCTTCTCGTGATCCTAATGACACAAGCCCCCAAAGACAACAAGAGATTGTTCTTTCAGATGGCCTTGTAATGTATCTCCAAATGTTTTGGCAACTTTGGCAGTCGAGTCAATCCTGCCTGTTCTCCAACATCCACGGACACTGGGGTAAGCCATTGGCCTCTAAGCCCTAAACCCTGAGCCTGCTACGTGACTCCCAGTGCAAGTGACCCAAGGCATCCCCAAAACGTCTTTAAAGTACAGCCCAAGACCCTATACCCCATACCCTAAACCCTAAACCCTAATCCCTATAATCCCTAAACCCTAAACCCTAAACCCTAACAGGGTTCCCGATGGCCCATACCGCGGCCCCAGGATGGGTGTGGCGTTCACCTCCACTTCAGAGAGGCGTAGGCCGAGGGACTCCTCAACGTGGGGTTTAAAGCGGGGGGGGGGGGGGGGGTTTAGGGTTTAGGGATTAGTTTAGGGTTTAGGGTTTAGGGTTTAGGGTTTAGGGTTTAGGGTTTAGGGTTTAGGGTTTAGGGTTTAGGGTTGAAGGGTTTAGGGTTTGCAGGAAAGCAGGGTTCAGGCCTGATGCTGGGCAGCCCAGTAACCATGTTGCAATAAGGGCAGCCTTTTGGGCGTTATAGTTGCGTTTATAAAGGACCCTCCCCCCCCCCCCCCCCCCCCCCCAACAAAAAAAAGGCAAATGGGTACCACTGAGCTACCCAGTGTACAGTTTTGGTGAAACAAATTCACTGGAAGCGCATCGTAACCTCTGATGACGGGAGCCCCAGAAGGACTCCACATAAGAGGGATACACATTAGGAAGCCCTAGAGCGAGGTAGCGAGTGCTTGGGGATGGGGCAATATGCTGCCGGAATCTTGCATACACGCTTCGGATGAGGCTTCAAGTTCCTGAAGCCCTCAAACTACCCATAATCGTGGCCTGCGTACCCTTTATTTGCGAAGCGCTGTACTGTAAGGCTGGTACTATAGGGTTTAGGGTTTAGGGTTTAGGGGGGTTGTTGAGGGTACCGGCTGTTGTGATGATTTCGGCTTAGGCACCACGATGGGAACGGACACCTCGAACAAGTACACCCGTTTGTCGGCCCCCGTGTAGCCTTGGTAGCCCAGAAAAGCACAAGCAAAAAACAAGGGTACATCTTTTGAGGTTAGTTTCTGTGTAAGGGAAACCGTCACACCTAACCCTAAACCCAAAACCCTAAACACGAACCCAAAAGGACACAAGGGTGACATAGGGCTGCCAGGAAGCCAGATGCTATGCACGAAGTGGTCTGCCAGTCATCGTGCAGCGATACCGAAGGATCATGGCCTTGGTTTTGGGTCCATTTTAGGGTTTAGGGTTTAGGGTTAAGGGTTTAGGGTCCCAGTAGCCATAGCATCATAAGCTTCACATGGTACCCTTTTTGGAGTTGGCTACTTTAGAAGGGGTTTAGGGTATAGGGCTTACTAAACCTTAAACCCTAAACCCTATAAACCCTATAAACCCTATAAACCCTATAAACCCTATAAACCCTAAACCCTAAACCCTAAACCCTAAACCCTAAACCCTAAACCCTAAACCGCAGCTCTGCACCTACAACCCCAGAAAGAACGGGGCAAAAAGGGCACCACTGGGCTGCCGAGTGTCCAATGAGGCGCTTGAGATGTGCGATGTATAGCCTGGGGACCACTGGAACCATTGCTCCCCCTAAACCCTAAACCCTAAACCCTAAACCCTAAACCCTAAACCCTAAACCCTAAACCCTACAAACCTGACTTTGAATATATTCGTTTAGGCTTCATTTAGATGAAAGCAGCAGAATTGCTAAGGAGACGATAGGGAACACTAGACCCATCCACGAACATTAGAAGTTGTGCCTGGCTAAGGTTCACCTCTTTGTTTAACAAGGGTGTTGAGAGTATCCTGAAAATGTCAAGGCTACCAGCATCTCAGAACCGAAGGATTCGTCCTGCCTTGCCACGACAACCTTCACCACTCCATGCTCCTCAACCACTCGCCTCAGCTCCTCGGCCGTCACGTCCAACTGGCCTCGGGGGAAGATCTCCTTGGCCTGGTGCCGTTGAGGGGGGAGCCTTAGGGTGTGGACTGCTTGGTTTAGGGTTTAGGGTTTAGGGTTTTTAGGGTTTTTAGGGTTTTTAGGGTTTTTAGGGTTTTTAGGGTTTATAGGGTTTACAGGGTTTACAGGGTTTGGGAAGCTTTGAGCTGCCACCGAAGCCCCAACTGCTTCCAGCAGTGCTAAGCTCTAGCAGTCACCCCGTCCTCAGACTCGGAGAGCCCGTGTTAAGGGCCCAATGATTGCAGGGAGAGGCCGAGAGCCTGTAAATCCTGTAAACCCTCTAAACCTAAACCTTAAACCCTAAACCCTAAACCCTAAACGTCTAGACTACGAACCCCGAACCCAGGAACCCGGAACCCCAAACCCTGGACCCTAGACTCTAAACCCTTAACACTGCACCCTACACCCACCCTATCCACTATCCACTCTCGGCCTCGATGATGCGGCGGAGCCCAGCAGCATCCAGCGAGAGGGCGCGGTAGGTCGTTACGCGCCCGAGAGAACCTCGGAGACCAACACGCCTTAAGGGCACCCTTGAAGAGGGCTGAGGCGAGGGGTTTCGGGTTTATAACTTAAGTTCGGGAACAATAGCCCGATCTTTGAAGAGTAGGCTATTCCTCTTCGGGGGGAAGGCAAGACCGTCGTTGAATCTACATCTACTTCGTAGGCGTCCATCAGCCCTAAGGGTCCATGCACCTATGTAGAAGATAGTTGCGCCCTAAAGCTGCTACATGCGAACCGCTTTAAAGCCCAAGTTTCTACTAAATAGGTACAGGGATCTTTAGGGTAGTACAATTTTGAGAACTGGCGACTTATATGTGGTTGAGGCACGGGCAAAGCCGGCGAGAGCGTCCTCGGGGCTTCGTGTCGGCTCCGGTTGCTCCCCCAGCCACCTGAGAAATGCCCGCCAGCGCGTGCCCACGCCAGGCCAGCGCAAGACCGGGATCAGGTGTGAGACCTGGAATTTTAGGGTTTAGGGTTTAGGGTTTTAGGGTTTTAGGGTTTTAGGGTTTAGGGTTTAGGGTTTAGGGTTTAGGGTTTAGGGTTTAGTGAAGTGCGTTCAAAGTGGGGTAACATCGAGGCAGAATGGGACGGGGGAGGGGCGGGTTCTGGTACCATTACAGGGGTGAGAAGGGGCCCAGGGGAGAGTGTTTTAAGTTATTGAGGCTGTACATACAAGGCTGCGCCATGGAATTTCGAGGCGTGCCACCTTGCTCTCTTCGAAGGCCGTGAGCATCGCCCGTGATTCCTGCTCGCCGTAGTCCAGGGCTAATCTCTCCGGAGTAACTTTGCTGGGATCCAGTGGGCGCTGGGACAGCATCCACTGGATTTCCTCGTCCGTGACCTCTTCGCCTGGTTTTGCTGCTCAAAAAACTTGAGTCTCAAGATTCCACAAGACGTATAAACCCCATTGTTGACTGTATATCTCTCACATATATTGAGTTCCTTAACAGCAACCCTGTCGCCGCAGCTGCTGACTTCATGTCCAGGCCAAAAGCCCGAAGAATCAACCAAAAAGGCTGCCGGAGGATCCTCCGAGCTGTCTAGCGTCGAGGTCATGGCGGCGCGGTTGCACCCGGAACCCATGACCATGCAGCCTCGAGCCCTTGTAAGAGTCCGCAGCACGCCGTGGTTTAGGGCCAGTACGTTGGGTTTTATGCCCCTGAAGCCGACTATAAGCCCAGCTTCACAAACCCTAAACCCTAAACCCTAAACCCTAAACGCTAAACCCAGCTTCACAGACTTGACATGGGGGAGTCCCTCCGTCGCACCTTCGACGGCCCGACCCCAAAAGCCCAGACTTAGGCGGCTTAGGGCTTAGGGCTTTAGGGCTTAGGGGTTTGTTTCGGGCTTAGGGGTTTAGGGGTTTAGGGCTTAGGACCCTGAACCCTAAACCCAAAACCCTCAACCCCCAGAAGTCACGTCCTTGGCAGGCTCTGCATGGGCAAAGAAGGCACTGAGGCTGCGCGTGACAGCCTCCCCAACTCCAGTTGCTGGAGCCCTAAACCTGAAGCCCTAAGCCGGAAGCCCTAAACCCTAAACCCTAAACCCTAAACCCTGAACCCTGAACCCTAAACCCTAAACCCTAAACCCTAAACCCTGAACCCTGAGCCCTAACTAAACCCTCATGAGACTCTTTGAGCCTCAGGTCCTGGGCTTTCTGCCCTCCCAAGCCCTTGCCGGGCTGTAGGACTTATGGTATTGAGGATTGCCTTCTTGGAATCCCTGCGAAAAAAACGGCAAGAGTAAGGGGAGCACCTTTGCCTAACCCTCAAGAGCCTTTGGCTTCAGGAGACCCAAAGCCCCCGAACTCCTAAACCCAAAACCCTAATTACTAAACCCTCAACCCTAAATCCTAAACCCAAAACCCTAAACCCTAAATCCTAAACGCAAAACCCTAAACCCTAAACCCTAAATCCTAAACCCAAAACCCTAAACAGATGCAGGACAAGTAGAACTGCAGCCCTGAAGTCGGTGACGGTTTCAGGGTCTGAGGGCTTGAGGGAGTTTAGGGTTTAGGGTTTAGGGTTTAGGGTTTAGGGTTTAGGGCTTAGGGTTTAGGGTTTAGGGTTGCTTCTCTGACAACGGAATCTTGGTGCCCTCAAGCTCTCTCCCCCAGACCCAAAGCCTGAGGTGAGCAGCCTAAACCCCTAAACCAATGAACCCCAAGCCCCGAAACTACATCCCAAAACGCAAGCCCCTGAACCCCAATCCCTAAACCCTCAAACCCCTAAACCCCGAACCCCTAACTCCCCCTAACTCCCCCTAACTCCCCCCTATCTCCCCCTAAACCCCCTAACTCCCCCAAACTCCCCCCTAAAACCCCCCTAAACCCCACGGCCTCCTTCTTCTGCTTCTTCTTTGGCGCCTCCTTCACCACTTCCTGCCCCGCTGCGCAGAGGCCCAGGTGTTCTAAGCCCCAGATGAGACCCGAACTGCCCCAACGATAGCCGTTGTAACCCCTAAACATGGGTTTAGGGTTTAGGGTTTAGGGTTTAGGGGTTAGGGTTTAGGGTTTAGGATGATGGCTTAGGGTCCAGGCTTTTAGGGCTCATATTGGAACAATGCGGCGAATTTCCAATTCATTCGGGAACATACCGCGAACGAAAGTATACGCCTTAGCCGGAAACCCCTCAAAGCAGGGTCACTTGGGCCTCTATAAGGAATCCCCTAAACCCTAAACCTTAAACCCAAAACTCCAAACCCTGATTGTGGAGCTTGGGCTGCTAGGGTTTCTAGAAGGCCTAAACCCTAAACCGATTTGAGGGTTTCAGGCGCTCAGGGTTTCAGGAATTTAGGGTTTAGGCTCCAGGGTGGGGCATCCAGCCTTGGCAGCTCGCTTCTTGGACCCCATCGCAGCAGCGCCTGGGAACTACCCCGCGTCGGGCCTATCTGAAGGTTTAGGGTTTAGGGTTTAGGGTTTAGGGTTTAGGGTTTAGGGTTTAGGGTTTAGGGTTTAGGGTTTCGGCTTTAGGGTTTGGAAGCCCCAGCAGCCAATATTTACAACAAGCGGACCGTTTTTGGGGGTTTCGGGTTTAGGGCCCTTTTTTTGGCGAACCTGGAGCCAACCAAAAAGGCTAAAGGATACCGCTAGGCTACCAGGTGCATTGGTGAGTTCAGGGCGCAGGGTTTAGAGCTTAGGTTCTTCTATCCCTGAGTTAGTTCATCATAAGAATCCCGAAGCATGTAAAGCCATATGATGGCGCTTGCTGACCCTCCCTGACCCGCCCAGCCCCCCAATCTCCGGTAAGCTTCATTTAAAGATGCAAATCAAGTGTATACACCTTTGTTCATTCCACAGGCTGAAAACAGACATGCCTTCGCGACGTTGACATGCTTTCATTGTGTACGGGGTTTGAGAGCATCTTATAACAGGTTCCCCTACTACCCCCTTCTCCCCCTAGTTTCCCCCCATGATTAAGGCTACTGGGGGGCCATGATCTTAGGGGGGAGATGTGCAAGAACTGGAAGGGCAGGGTGTACGAAGTGGTGGCGTTTGTGTGCTCCACGGGCCGTAGCGCGTTTGTTTTTGGCATTTTGGGCTTTCGGGTTCAGACTTTTTTTGCTTTGGCCCCAGTACCCTCCAATTCAGGAATGAATCCTCTTTGGCCAAGTATGTCTATATACCACCACTTTTAACTACCCATGCCGTAACCCTAAACCCCAAACCCTAAACCCTAAGCCCTAACACTTCCCCCCGATTGAGGGGCCATGGACCCTCCTAGACTCCCCCACCTCGCAGTTCTTCGCGGGGGGCTTCCGCGGCACCCCCCGCCTCGCAGGATTTCCGGGCGCACGATAATAAGGGACCCCTAAATGGACCCCAAATAGTAGGATCCCCGGTAAGGTACCCCGAATTCCGGAAACCCCCATTTAGGGATTAGGGGTTTTGGCTTCACGGCTCTATTTGGGGGTTTCCGAAAGTAGGGGTATCTTCTTGGGGGGGTTCCTTTAAGGGGATCGATTCTATCTGGGGTACAAAAGGGGTACAGTGTCTGCATAGTTCATTCACATGGGCTTCGAATCCTGAAATCACCGATGTGGGGGTCTTCGAATGAGCTAACCTACTAGGCCTGAACCCTAAACCCTAAACCCTAAACCCAAAACCCCAAACCCTAAACCCTAAACCCTAAACCTCAATCGGCTACGATTCTGCGATTGGGCCGGGGGGGGGAGGGCATTGGAGCTCAGAGCTGGGCCATGTCCAAAAAAGTTCCCTCCAAATATCAAAGCCCTCCTACCCCCTAATTTATTAAATGCCCCCCCCCCCCCCCCCCATGAGGGTTTAGGGTTTAGGTTTTAGGGTTTAGGGATTATAGTTCTATCATAGGATTATATGGAGGTAGAGGGAGGGTAATACTAGGGGGAAGGGACTATAATAAGCTTCGGCAGCTCGATAGGGTGTAGGGTTTGGGGGGTTTGGGGTTGGGGTTTAGCAATGGTTTAGGGCTTAGGATGTTCGCCCTAAAGTAGGGTTTAGGGTTCAGGGTTCAGGGTTCAGGGTTTAGGATTTAGGGTTTAGGGTTTAGGGTTTAGGATGAAGATGTGCAGCTGCCGCGGAATGCGCTGAGATGTTGATTTCTGAGCCGCAGGCTAAGGACATAAGGCTCAAGTGTCCGAGCTAGCCTATGCTAAAAGCCTTCAGCATTGCAGCTTAGGATTTCGGGCCTCGCCTGTTGAGGGTTTAGGGATCAGGGTTCGGCCAAAGATGGAAGCAGCAACTAAACAGCTTGGTCCGAAACCACAAACCCTAACCCTAAATCTTCACCTCAAGATTTCCCTAAACCCTACACCCTAAACCCTTAAACCCTTAAACCCTTAAACCCTTAAACCCTAAACCCTAAACCCTAAACCTTCAAAAGTGCCATCCGCCTTCGTCGGTTCCTCTGCCGGCGCAGGGAAGGGCGCTGATGCCTGGCGGCAGCTGAGGCCAGGGCGGAGGACTGATTGCCCTAGATGTCCCAAAGCAAAGGAAAAACACCTAAACCCTAATCCTAAACCCTAATCCTAAACCCTAAACCCTAAACCCTAAACCCTAAACCCTAAACCCTAAACCCTAAACCCTAAACCCTGAACGGCAAAATCTCGTTTTGTAGGTGCCCAAAGAAGCCAAGAAGGGGCTTCACAGCAGCTGCCAACAAACTTGGGTTGATCTACAGGGGATGTAGGGCATTCCGAGGTCGAGTAGGGGATTTATACGGTGTGGCTAGTTCCTGTACTGGCTTCTGTAAAGGGATCCGAAAGGGAACCCCCAAATGTAGTAGGAATGTAATCGGAATAGACCTAGCAGAGTCCTTATATTCCCTTTACATTCCGACTGCGTTCTTGGGGTTCCGTGTTCGGGGTTCCCGTTAAAGTCCCTTTACCTTAAATTTAGGGTTTAGGGTTTAGGGTTTAGGGTTTAGCGTTTAGGGTTTAGGGTACCAAGCAGGTTCTAAGGTCCAACGCGATCCGCGGCAGGGGAGCTGTCAAACCCTGTAGACCCTAAACCCTAAACCCTAAACCCTAAACCCTAAACCCTAAACCCTAAACCCTAAACCCCAGGCCTTGTCGACCCTAAACTTCAAACCCCAGAGACCCTAAACCCTAAACCCTAAACCCTAAACCCTAAACCCTAAACCCTAAACCCTAAACCCTAAACCCTAAACCCTAAACCCTAAACCCTGTCTTCTTTCCCTCAGAGGCCGATGCACCCTTCAGCTGCCTGGCGATGGCGTTCCACAGCTTTCTTTGGCAGCCCAATTCCGGCCCAGGACCCCCCCAGTTGCAGCTCCCTTGTCTGGGACTTAGGGTTTAGGGTTTAGGGTTTAGGGTTTAGGGTTTAGGGTTTAGGACTCCACGATCCTGTGCAAGAGCAGCACAGAGCTTCGCAAGATTGAGCTCCAATTGGGGGGGCCTACGAGGTTTGCAGCGCCAGCAAAATTCCTCCTCCCCAGCGGGCCCTTGGGAGGATGCGCCGCGCTGAGACAAACTTGGAGGTTCGTGGTACCTATTAACCACTTATATCTGTACTTCTCACCCACTTATAAGTCCCTTGAGTGCACTCATATGGTTGTAGTTGGGTTATAAGTACCGTTATGATTGGGTTGGTATGTACCATGAACCTCCAAGAAGGGGACTCAAAGAGAGAGGCTCGGATCGAGCGACGGTCTCCCTTTCCGGATCGCATGTACATGCACTGCGACTCGGCAAATGCTGACCTTAAACCCTAAACCCTAAACCACCCTAAACCCTAAACCCTAAACCCTAAACCCTGAACCCTAAACCCTAAACCCTAAACCCTAAACCCTAAACCACCCTAAACCCTAAACCCCTAAACCGGCCAGCAGATCCGAATTCTGGATGCACAGGGGGCAAAGCACAGATGGGACTCTTCTCCGTTTAGACCAGAAACACTTGTGCATGATAACATTAGACGTCCGATATAAGTGTCTTTCTAGCAACAGTTTGCTTACGCAGAGTTTAAGTCATGATGATGCAACACCTAGCTTCTCAAGAGTAGAGGGGGAAAAACAAGCACCTAATTCCCTCATTCCCTACGTCACTGAGACCCCAAACCCTAAACCCCAAACCCCAAACCCTAAACCCCAAACCCCAAACCCGAACCCTAAACCCCAGACCCAAACCCTAAACTCTAAACCCCAAACCCTAAACCCCAAACCCTAAACCCGAAATCCGAAACCCCAAACCCTAAACCCCGGTAGGATGATCCAGACGGCAGCCGCCCGCTTGCCCGGCTCGCGTCTCGAGGCGGCTGCGGATCTGCTCCGCCAGAGCCTTGGCCCACCACTCATAGCCTTAGTTTGTCCAGCCATTTAGGGTTTAGGGTTTAGGGTTTAGGGTTTAGGGTTTAGGGTTTAGGGTTTAGGGTTTAGGGTTTAGGGTTTAGGGTTTAGGCTTTTTTTGGGGTTTTGGGGTTGTAGGGGTTTCGTGTGTTGGGGGTAGCCAAGACTATAGCAAGGGCTTGGGGTTTGGGGCTTTAGGGTTTTAGGGCTTTTGGGGGGTTGAGGTTTGAGGTTTTAAGGTTTTGGGCTGTTTCAAGGGGTTCTAGGGCTTCTTGGGGTTTATTGTTTTGGGGGTAGCCTTTTGGGGTTGCTGATATTTGGTTGTGGCTTACGGGGAACCTGGAGGATCCTAGAACCGAACAAGAAAATGGGCAAAAAAAGGGTTTAGGGTTTAGGGTTTAGGGTTTAGGGTTTAGGGTTTAGGGTTTAGGGTTTAGGGTTTAGGGTTTAGGGTTTAGGGTTTAGGGTTTAGGGTCAGCAGCAAAGTAGCCCACAGGGCTTGGGTGCATCCGATCGGCCGAGAAGAACGCATCGGCCTCGGTGCCCTCCGGGGGTGTGGGGAAGGGCAGAACTTCCGCTCCTGGGCAGCCCAGTAACCATATCATAAGAAGGACACCCTTTTAAGCTTGGTTGCTTTTATAAGGGAACCCAAAACAAAACCCCCCCCAAAAAAAAAAAAATATTTAAATAAATATAAAATAGAATAAAGGGAAAAGGGTACCACTGGGCTACCAAGGTTCCATGGCACCAGGAGATGGCCTTCTGCTTCTCGCGCTCCCACAAGAAGCACAGCGGCGCCAGGAACAGTCGCAGCGGGTAGCGCTGCAGCATGGGTGCGTCGGCCAAGGCCACCGCGGGGAGGAAGATGCCCTCCACGTCGACGTGGAGGGCAGACATGGCGTGGACTAGCTGCCGGAGCCTCAGTCGGTAGCTGAGCCGCAGCCCCCGCAGATCGTTGGCGCCCACCACAAGAACCACCACCTTATAGTTGCTGAGTTCATAAGCCCCAAGAAAGTGTACACTTTCAGTTTTGCAGGGGATTAGAGTATCCCAAAAAAGGTGTAAAGTGTACTCACTCAGCAACTAAGCCACCAGTCGGGGCGTCGAGCACGAGGAGTGCACGAGGGAGGAGACCACCTCCGCGGCACGCAGCCGGAGCCTTGGCAAGCCCTCCCGGGCCAAGTGCTCGACATCCGCCCCGGTGATGCCGACGGAGGCCCAGCGCACCTTGCTCTCGTCCCTTTGAACCCTAAACCCTAAACCCTAAACCCTAAACCCTAAACCCTAAACCCTAAACCCTAAACCCTAAACCCTAAACCCTAGGCGTTGTGGCTTGCAGTGGTGTAGTTTCCTGTAGCTTGCTATAGGTCCACCCCTGCCGCCCCAACCCTAAGCGAGGCTGCTGCCCGCGACTGCCGCTAGTGTCCGCCCGTGCGACTAGCGTGCGTCCGAGCCAGTTCTCTGGTTTTTCTGCCCACAGTTACCCTAACCCCTGTGAGCCATCTGAGTGGTGGACAGGGACACTTCAGACCTGGTTTTTTGCTGTCGCTGCCCCGGCCGACAGGACCTGCAGCTGTTCCCCCTTGGCAACAACTGCGTGGCTGCAAATACCGTGGTTTCTTTTTCCAGTTCTATGCGAACAAGCTTGCGCTGGCTTTTCACACTTTGGGCGTTTGCCACTGAGTGTCAACACGGTGCGACATCTTCCAGAAAGTGCCGCACACAGGCGAGCCCGCCGCAAACGGACAGTGGCACGCACACACCTCCGTACAGTGCTGACCGGTCTCTCGCCAATTGTTCCGGGACAGACTACGGAAGCCATACGACTCCTAAGACAACACCACTCGGCAAGTACTTTGCCGAAACAAGTCGAAAAGCTGATGGCATCATACAAACAGACCAACACACAAAGCTGGCGATGTGGTTGTGGACAGACGAACAAAGCTACGGCATGGTTTTGCCCGGGGTGTGGGGCACCTTGGGGCGGCTCAGCGCCCACGTATACGGACAGAGATCCCCGAGATGGATGGGGACAGCCACCAGCTCCCTGGCAGAAGAATGCTTGGAGGACGACTTCGCCGAGAAGAAGATCGCCAAGAACAAGAAAGCCCAAAGACCATTCTCAGACTGGTGGAGACAAAGGGAAGGGCAAGGGCAAGGCCAAAGCAGGCAGATTTGCAGAGGAGCAGACTGCGCCAAAGGTTCAACAACTCCCTCGTCCACCGCAAGCCAAAGAGTTTGCGAGCCCCAAGGAAGCAGGAGCGTCAAGCCAACCCGCTGCTCCTACGGAGGACAAGAGGCTGCTTCAAGCACTGATCCAGCACGTCAACAAAGAAGAGTTGCCGGAAAACCTGCGAAGCATGGTTTTGCAAGTCGAAAAGGCTTCGGCACAGAAAGACGCGAAGTATCTACACAAGCTAGTCAGCAAGCGAGGAGAGGCTCGCAGACAGCTGGCCGACCTGCAACAAGAGCGAGCCTGTTTCGAGTCCTCTTGGTGTACCTACACTCAAGAACTTATGGAGACACTGACCTTGCAATTTGCGCAGCGAGAACAAGCTCTGACAGATATGGATCAGAGGGAGCAAGAATGGACTACGCAGTTGGTAGAAGCATCGAGAGAGCTCGAAGCTGCTGCCCACAACAAGAACCACAGCAAGAACGAGGAGGGTGGCTCGGAGGAGGAGATCTCCGACCAGGACATGACAATCGCAGCTGCTGCAGAAACAGATGCAAAGGCAATGGCCCGCAGAGCAGAACTTGCTCAAAGCCATCAGCGACTGCAGGCAGCCCTCCAGGAAGTCAAGGATGCAGCAGAAGCTGGAGCGATGGTGCGGGAGCGCACGCCGCGACGAGGATCCAAGCGTACTGGAGAAGGTATTGTGGATCTGACTGTAGATTCGCCAGAGACGCAGAAACCAGCACAGCCTGGAGCTACCGCATCACAATCGACAGAGAATGCTGCTGCAGCTGCCCGTGCCCAGAATTTTCAAAAGGCCTGAGGACGAGCCGGTCGGGACCCCTCAGGCTACTTGCCGCCCATAGTGTTTGTCTCGAGGACGACTATGTGGACGTGCTACGCGCAAGGCTACTGGCCACTCAAATGCGGTGTGATGTCCTATGTGGCACCCACAGCTGGAGTGATGAACGCATAGCGGATTGGCCGGTGCCCAGATACACTGAAGACAACTACAGCCCCCAGCTCGCCTACGTCGATGCTGTTAGTGAGGCCGCAGTAAGCTCTCGTGTACAGTCTCTTTCTTGCCTTTGTACATTCGGCGCCTTGTTGCCGAGGAAGGTCAGTTTTGTAGAAGCAGTACAGGGTGAAGGTCTACTCGAGTACCGCAGACATGTTCTGAGTATAATGAGGAAGTTCCTGCATTGTTTGCCTAAGCCTGGGCCCCATGCTGAGTGGGCTCCTAACATTTCACATCCCAATGTCGGCCATGCTGGCGCCCAGACATCGCGCCCTGCGCAGGCTTCATTGACTTGGCCCAGCCATTGGCATGCGTCCCAATCCTGGCCTGAGGAGGGTTCCCTGTCAAGCCTCGCCAGGACTGTCCTGCAATCTGCCTCTAGGTCCCCTCCTCCCTCCCTTTGGGTTCCCTCCCCTAAGGACCTTAAAACAATACGCAGGCCTACCGGCAACCATGCTGCCAGCGTGCGCCTCGTTGCTTCAGCCGAAGCCTCTGCCAACATTCCTAGATGCGTCGCCCGTGAGTTGCGCTCGTGGTCCAAAGACCCAAGGTCTAAATGGCGAACAGGTGCACAAAGTTCCAGGTCGTCCAGGACGGGAAGCCCCACACGCATCGCCTTGAGTGGCGAACAAGTGCGCGAGGCCCTAGGTTCCCGGGTCCTTGGTGCAGCGCTTGCGCGCAAGACACACAGGCTGCCAGGTTGTTCCGCAGGCCCAGACGTCCCAGGTGCATTGCCCCCTTGTGACATGCAGGTTTCAAAGGCTCCAGTTGAACAGCTCCACGAGACCGCAGGTGCATCGCCCCTGAGTGGCGAACAGGTGCACGAGGCCCCACACGCATCACCCCTCAGTGGCAAACAGGTGCACAAGGTCCCAGGCGCATCGTCCCCAGTTGACGAACAGGCGCGCAAAGCTGCTTCGAGTGGCGAACAGGTGCACGAGGCCCCTGGTACTCTGCTTGTGAGTGGCGAACAGGTGTACAAGGCTCCAGGCGCGTCGCCCTTGAGTGGCGAACAGGTGCACAAGGTTCCAGGTCTGCCAGGTTTGGAGGTTGCTTCGCCCCCAAGCGGCGAACAGGTGCACAAGGTCCCAGGCTCGCCATGTTCAGAGGTTGCAGGCGCATCCCCCCTGCGTGGCGAACAGGCGCGAGAGGCGCCAGGTGAATTTTCGCTGAGCGGAGAACAGGTGCATAAGGTCCCAGGCGCATCGCCCCCGAGTGCCGAACAGGTGCACAAGGTTGCAGGTTCAGAGGTTGCGTCGCGCCTGAGTGGCAAACAGATGCACAAGGCTCCAGAATTGCCAGGTGAAGCAGGTCCGCCAACAGGTGCATTCCCCCCCGTCGCTGCTCAGGGCATCGGACCCTTGGAGCATGTCCCAGGCGTGCCAGGTAAAGCAGGTCTGCCAACTGGTGCATTCCCCCCAGTCGCAGCTCAGGGCATCGGGCCCTTGGAGCATGTCCCAGGCGTGCCAGGTGAAGCAGGTCTGCCAACAGGTGCACTCTTCCCGGTTGCAGCTCAGGGCATCGGACCCTTGGAGCATGTCCCAGGCGTGCCAGGTGAAGCAGGTCCGCCAACAGGTGCATTCCCCCCCGTCGGCTCAGGGCATCGGACCCTTGGAGCATGTCCCAGGTTTGCCAGGTGAAGCAGGTCCACCAACAGGTGCATTCCCCCCCATCGCAGCTCAGGGCATCGGACCCAAGGAGCAAGTCCCAGGCTTGCCAGGTGAAGCAGGTCTGCCAACTGGTGCATTCCTCTCGGTCGCAGCTCAGGGCATCGAACCCTTGCAGCATGTCCCAGGCGTGCCAGGTGAAGCAGGTCTGCCAACAGGTGCACTCTTCCCGGTCGCAGCTCAGGGCATCGGACCCTTGGAGCATGTCCCAGGCGTGCCAGGTGAAGCAGGTCTGCCAACAGGTGCACTCCCCCCGATCGCAGCTCAGGGCATCGGACCCTTCTTGGAGCATGTCCCAGGCGTGCCAGGTGAAGCAGGTCTGCCAAAAGGTGCACTCTTCCCGGTCGCTGCTCAGGGCATCGGACCCTTGGAGCATGTCCCAGGTTTGCCAGGTAAAGCAGGTCCGCCAACAGGTGCATTCCCCCCCGTCGCAGCTCAGGGCATCGGACCCTTGGAGCATGTCCCAGGCGTGCCAGGTGAAGCAGGTCTGCCAACAGGTGCATTCCTCTCGGTCGCAGCTCAGGGCATCGGACCCTTGGAGCATGTCCCAGGCGTGCCAGGTGAAGCAGGACTGCCAACAGGCGCACTCTTCCCGGTCGCAGCTCAGGGCATCGGACCCTTGGAGCATGTCCCAGGCGTGCCAGGTGAAGCAGGTCTGCCAACAGGTGCACTCCCCCCGGTCGCAGCTCAGGGCATCGGACCCCTGAAGCGTGTCCTAGGCGTGCCAGGTTTAAAGGTTGCAGGTGCAGGCAAACAGGTGCGCGAGTCCTCAGTTGCATCGCTTCGAGGTTTAGAGGCGTCGCCCCTGACTGGCGAACACATACACGAGGCCCCATTGCCCGTGAGTGGCAATCAGGTGCATAAGGTCTCAGGCGCATCGCCCATGAGTGGCAGGCAGGTGCACAAGGCCGCAGGTTTGCCAGGTTTAGAGGTTGTAGGCGCAGGCGAGCAGGTGCACGAGGCCCCAGGCGCATCGCTGAGTTGCGAACAGGTGCATAAGGTCCAAGGCGCATCGCTACCGAATTGCGAACAGGTGCACAAGGTTCCAGACGAGGCCCCAGGCACATGGCCCGAGGCCCCAGGCGCATGCCGCCTCAGTGGCGAACAGGTGCATAAAGTCCCAGGCGCATCGGCTCTGAGTGGCAAACAGGTGCACAAGGTCCCAGGTCTGCCAGGCGCAGAGGCCCCAGGCATATCGCTCTCAAGTGGCGAACCTGTGCACATTGTCTCAGTTTCAGTTCCAGGTCATGCCACAGTGCCTGACAGGGGCGTTTCCTCGTCGCCCCCAGCTTGGCCTTCTAATGCAGTTGACCTTACTCCCATTGACCGTAATAAGAACACACATGGGCCTGAAGCCACAATCAGGCTCACTGAACTTGTCCCTGCCCCCAGCCTGAATCAGGATCTTTGTGTGATTCGTCGCCTGCTGTGGAAGGTCGCGGAGGGGTGGGATAGCTTTTGGCAGAGTCAGCCACCATGCGCACTTCCGGGATGCATGTCTGGATGCCCTCCGTTCGCCCGCGCCGGCAGCAGCTTTAACATTTTCACGGATGGTTCGCACAAATCTCAGCAAGCTCCAGGATGGGCACTGATACTAGCCGAGGCTGCCCCTGGACTGCAGACCCAATTTGCTGCGTGCGCGTGGGGCACGCTTGCCTGTTTCTTTGATCGACATCTCTGCAGTAAGTCAGACATATCCAACATTGAGCCTGAAATAGCGCCAGTCCTCCTTGCCGGGCTCTGGGCCTTAAGCGTCCCAAGCAATATCCACATTCAGATCTGGACGGATTGCAATGCTGTTGCTACTGCTGCAAGAGGTGAAAGCGCGCCGCCCGGCACTGGCGAGGACTGCACGATAGGCCTTCTTCTGCGTGTTGTCTTTCAAATGCTTGAAGCCAAAGGTGCGCACACCAGTATCCACTGGACAAAGGGACATTGCGGCAACGTTTTCAACGAGGCCGCAGACCGCCTGGCCAACCACGCAAGACGCACTGGCACAGGCACCGGCCTGCCTCCTCAGATCTGGAGTCTCCTTCAGCACAAGATGCTTCCCTGGGCCTGGAGACTCCTGCACCCTAACCCCTCGCTTCCGGAGCTTGAGCAACTAGCCGCAGGCACTTACGAAGCTGCAGATTCAGCCAGACCACAACTTGTCCCGCTTCCCCAAAAGCATTCTGCCTCGCGCGAAAGTGCCGTTGATGCCAGTTTCGCCACATACAATGTCCAGACACTGAAAGATAAAGGGCCGCTCCTTCAAGCCCTGATGCTACGGGACAACATAACGTTTCTCGGGTTGCAAGAGACCAGGCATAAGCAGGCTTCTCAGGGCCAGAACCAACATGTGGTATACTGCAATAGTGCAGCAGAAAATGGTGAAGGCGGTTGTGCCCTTTGGGTTGCTAGGGATGGACCCCTTGGTCCGGTTTGTAGTGCTGACCTTGTCGTGCTCCACACCTCTCATAGGCACCTCCTTGCACGCCTGAAAAATAAGATCTGGTCAGGTTACCTCCTTGTAGGACACGCTCCACACTCTGGAAGACCGCACGCAGAGATTGAACACTGGTGGCAATGCACGCAAGACCTGCTTCAGGCTCGCAGTTGTCCCGAGCTTCCGCTTTTTTGCCTCTTCGACGCCAACGCCAGAGTTGGGAAGTTCACCGACAACACCACTGGACCGCATGCCGCAGAGGCAGAAACGTTAGGAGGTCAGCTCCTAAGGAGCTTTTGCTCTAGGAACTCCCTCTACCTTCCCAGCTCCTTTCAAGGGACACATGGACAGTGCAACAATAGGGATGATGACGTCGCCACCTGGACGTCTACTGCCGGATACAAGCACCGGATCGACTATGTTGCAGTGCCACAAAGCCTCAGATCACAGACCAGCTCCGTAGCTATGCATCCTGACTTCAGTTGTGGTGTTGCCGATGACCACACTGCCACCTCGGTGCTTGTCCAACTGTACACCAAGACGCAGGATCGACCGAGGCCTCCTTTCCCCCGCGTTCCTTGCAGGACCGTTGCTGAAGTCCGCACGTCCAGGGTAGGAGTTGATGAAATCCTCCAGCATGCTGCACGGATACCCTGGAGCACCAACATACATGAACATGTGCACAGGGTGGACTCTGAGATTCGCGATGGCTTCTCTGTTCGTCGGCCCAAAATGCAGCGCAAGCCATACGTCTCAGAACAGACATGGCACGCAGTACACCAGCGGCGATGGTACCGCAGACAAGTCGCCCGAGATAAGCAGCAGCGCAATTTCCTCCTCAAGCTCATTTGCTTTCGGAATTGGCAAGGAGCGCGCAAGGTAAGCCAGCTTGAGGCCAAGGTCAGCAGGTGGCAAGAACAAGTTGATGCACTTCAGCAACGCATTTCCCATGGGGCCTGGCACATTGCGGAGTGGGGCAAATGGTTGAAATGGATGCTGAAGGATGATAAAGTTCAGTACCTAAATGGGCTTGCTGCAAAGTTCGAACATGCCGCAAATCAATCTGACACCAAACAGCTTTTTGCCGCTCTCAAAGTCTTCAGGCCTGCCGGCAAGACTGTTCACAAGGCAAGAGGGCCTCCCCGTTGCCTTAAGGACGAAGCAGGGCTCCCAGCCGACACTTTCGAAAGGAGGCAGGAAACACACAGAAAAGTTTTTGCCGAACAGGAAGGAGGCTGTTTAGCCAAGCCTGAAGAACTTTGTGGCAGGCAACCTTCCGTTCAAACGGATACTGCCGATTGCTACGAACTTGCGCGCCTGCCCACCCTCCTTGAGCTCGAAAGGGTCATCCGAGAGGCTGCGGATGGCAAAGCTCCTGGTCCTTCCGGCGTGCCTGCAGCGATTTGGCGCAGCTGTCCTGCGCAAGCAGCCAAAACGCTGCTCCCCATATACCTCAAGGCGCACATCAGGCTCTGCGAGCCAATACAATATGCCGGCTGTCAGCTTTCCGCCTTTTTCAAACAAAAAGGTAGCCCTGCTGACGCAAACAACTATAGAAGCATTGCGCTCTTTGATCCTGCTGCTAAGTTCTTTCACCGGCTCGTAAGAAAGGACCTCTGTCAGGTGCTTGCTGAAGACTCTCACCAGCTACAGCAGGGATGCAGGCCCAAATCCTCAGCTGTTGCCCTTCACCACTACCTTGCCACCTGGCGACGACTTGCAGAACTGAGAGGGCAGCCTTGTGCTGTCATCTTCCTCGACCTCAGTGCTGCCTACTACAGGCTACTTCGTGAATCCTTCTGGGGGCACCACGCCACCGACCGCGAGAGCACTGAAGATGTCCCTCCTTCTGACCGCTCCATCTCATGGGTGCTGCACCGGTTACGAGTTCCGCCAGCTGCCCTGCACGAGGTTATGCACTACGCGCAAAACGCACACCTCCTTGCCACTGCTCCCAGGCACACGCAACGCATCATCCAGACCATACTCTCTGGCACATATTTTACGATGTCGGGTTCAGACAAGCTTACGTGCACTCACGCAGGAAGCCGACCCGGCGACGCAATAGCCGACGTGTTGTTCGCGTTGGCTGCTAGCAACCTTGTGAAAGAGGTAAGGGGCAGGCTTCAGCAAGTTGGACAAGAATGTCCCCTGCCCACTTGGGCGGACGATATAGCTGTTCCACTCACTGCAGGTAGTAACAGCAGTCTTGTTCAAACTGTTGCTGACTCCGCACGAATCCTGCACGAGGAATGTGTCAAGAGGGCGATGCGCCCGAATTACGATGCTGGTAAAACTGAGGCGCTGACTTGCTTCCAAGGTCCTGGATCGCGCGCAGCAAAACAAGCTTGTTTCAAGGAGGGAGCTGGAAGGGCCGCTTTCCATGCCCTGGATGGGCAGCACAGTTTGCGCTGTGTGCTTCACTACAAACATCTCGGCACGGTTCTCACAGCAAAGGGGGTTGCGATGCCTGCAATACGAGCCAATGTTGCGCATGCCAAGGGTGCGGTAGGGCCACTCACCAAACCTGTGTTTCGGAACCAAAATGCCCCCTTCTCCACGCGAGCCATCCTGCTCCGCAGCCTCGGCTTAAGCAGAGCAAGTCATGGTGCCTCCACATGGCGCCGACTTACCAAGGCTGAAAGCCAAGCCTGGGAACATGGAGTTGCCTCCCTCCTCAGAGCACTGCTGCCGGAAAATCGACACACTGGCGAAAGCACGTACGCATCGTCAGTCAAGATCGCGCAGGCCACAGGCTTTCCACTCCCCACTGAGCTGCTTGCCTTCGACCGTCTCCGCCACCTTGTCCTCATTGCTGCTGGTCAGCAGAGCAGTCTCTGGGAGCTCCTGCAGGCAGAGGCGGCGATCTGTGCGAATGCCTGGCTTTCACGGGCACAGGAGGACCTCAACTGGCTCGCGTCACTCGTTCCTGAGGCCCAACTTCCTCATTCGCCTGTGCTGGTCTACAACGCAAGTCCCGCAGGCTTGCGTAGGTTCCGTGCTGCCATAAGGAAAGGCTTCATGGTCGTTGGACAAAAGAACTATCGGGCCTACCTTGTTGCCCAGAACGATCCCGCGAGGGCACCAGATGCAGACAAAGACTGCAACGAGCAACCATTTGCTTGTGGCCAGTGTGAAGCCAGCTTCACATGCGTGCACGCTGTAAGGGCTCACCGGTTTGCTAAGCACAACCTCCGCCCACTTGTTGAGCGATACACCGCTGCCGACACGTGCAGGGTTTGTCTATGCAAGTTCTGGTCCCGCTCCAGGCTTCTCAGACATGTGTCGCACGACAGTCCTACCTGTGGCTGGGCGCTCATTGCTGCTGCCAAGCCGGTCCTGATAGAGGAGATCAGGGCTGTCGAGAAAAAGCAAGCGGCGCTTCAACGAACCTCTGGCGGTGCCAGGGACTTCAAACAACTTCCTTCCTGTCGCCTTCCTGGCCCTCTGCAGCCTGTTCCTGACTCCAGCGCTGCAGTATCTCCAGACCTCTGTCACGAGGCTCTCAATCTGCGGGAACTTGAGAAGACCGATTTTCAGAAGGCCATTAGGGTTTTTCTCGACGAATTTGTTACGGCCAGCAAGGCCACGAAGGAGTTTGTCTACAACACGCTCCTCGATTGGCAGTGCGTTTTGCTACAGCAGCTAGCACACAACGAGTGAGCCTAATTATATATTTATACAGTGCATGTTTTTGTCAGGCCAAAGCGTGCCTAGCCGACGTTCTCTGAACTTTGACGCAGTCCGATCCGATCCCTAAACCCTGCACCTCGCCCATGTGCTCGGCCAAGTGGGCGGCGACGTGCCTCGGCAGCGCGGCCGGCGCGGGGGTCTCCGTGGCCGAGGCCTGGCCACCGACACCACCTTGGGAGCCCAGGAACCATATTATAAGGGTTTAGGGGTTATAGGGTTTAGGGTTTAGGGTTTATAGGGTTTAGGGCCTAAAGGGTTTTAGGTTTAGGGTTTATAGGGCCTAAAGGGTTTTAGGTTTAGGGGCTACCAAGCCACTCACCAGGGAGTCGCCCAAGAAAAGCACAAGCAGAGGCCGCGAAGAAGCCCCTGTCGGGCTGGTCCCGCCTGCGCCGCGCGTCGAGCTGAGCTTGCGACTTCCGTTCCCGCCGAGCTCTTGGCCTACGTCGGGGCCCAGGCAAGGCGACGCCCGCTCCCTCAGTGACCGCCACTCGCCCCGCAAATCCCAGCCCTGCTTGGCGGCCATACCTTATAGGGGGCGCAATGAACCAAGGAAATAGAATGACCTACCCCCGTGCATGAATTTTAGAAGTGGATCACCAACTCTCGTAAGGGTCATATACCCTATACTACTATAATCCGAATTTGGGGGGTATATGAATTTGGGGGGTATATGAGCCATAAACCCTTTTAGGGTGCATGTGGTCCCCAGGGTTAAGGGTCCATTCAACATTCAACTTAATTGATTCTCCAAGGACCAAGGAACAAAAAAGGGTTAAATCTTATTCTTCCTATGCCAAATAGAAAACCAAGAAAGCCTAAAGCTCATTTGTTTTCAAAGTATTGGATGTTCCCTCTTATACTGACAGTCCTCAGTAGGGATCATAGTACCCGCTATTATAATCCTTATTGAGGACTGTTAGTATAAAGGGGGAACATCCCAACCCTAAACCCTAAACCCTAAACCCTAGAAGTCAGTCAAAGGAACCGGCGCCGAAAGCAGTGGCCGAAGACAAGAATTTGGCCGCGCAGCGCGCGGTTTGGGCCATGGCGGCTGGGAGGCTCCCCAGAGACTCCAATCCCCCTTTAGTTAAGGAATATTCCGTAAACCATCTAAGGAACCCCGATACCCCTCCATTAAGGAGCATTCCTTAAAGCATATAAGGAACCCGATTATGATTTGAGGAATATTCCTTAAACCATATAAGGAACCCTATTATGATTTAAGGAATATTCCTTGAAGGACATAAGGAACCCTGTTATGATTTGAGGAATATTCCATAATTAAGGGATAATGGAGTCTCTGGGTCCCTGGGCTGGGCCTCACGTCTTCCCCTACTTCCCCCCCTTAAAGCCAGCATAGAGCCGAGGGTCAGGGTCCATTGGGTTTAGGGTCCATTGGGTTTAGGGTTTAGGGTTTAGGGTTTAGGGTTTAGGGTTTAGGGTTTAGGGTTTAGGGTTTAGGGTTTAGGCTTAGGGCTTAGGGCTTAGGGCTTAGGGGTGGGCGCGGCGCATCGTAGGACTGCATGAGCCCTCAGGTCCCTCAACCTCTCACCGGAATATAGCCTTATCTTTGGATGTTCCCCCTTATACTAACAGTCCCCAGAGACTCCAATACCCCTTAGTTAAGGAATATTCCTTAAACCATATAAGGAACCCTATTATGAATTATTGTGATTTAAGGAATACTCCTTAATTAAGGGGTATTGGAGTCTCTGGGTCCTCAGTGGGGATCATAGTACCCCCTATTGTAATCCCTGTTCAAGACTAGTATAAAGGGGAACGTCCCAAGACCTTTACATGAACCAGAAATCCGAGGAAATGCAACGAGAGGCAGCAACCTTTCCATTTCAATCTTGCTGAAGCGGCGCCCGACCTGCAGTTGCTTGTGCATGTCCTGCAGAAGCTTGATCCCTGTTGGCCGGTACTCCTTCGAGCGCCAGGCGGGATCGTCTACCCCTACCTCAGCCCTATTTGACACAAAGTAGCTCTAAACCCTAAATTACATGATGTTACATTTGGGATGCACAAGGCCAAGTTTAGGCGTTGGGGCTCTTATTGTCCCTGCAAGAGAGCCCAGAACGCCCAAACACCCCACATCTGTGGTCCTGCACGCCTAGACAGCCCCACCCCCCCCCCCCCCCCCCCCCGACAAAAAATAAAAAATGATAAAACAAAAACGCGAAGCCCGAACTCCCTCCCAACCCTATACACCCGCAAGCTGAATCTGGAACTTCACCATTTTTAATTTAAACCCTAGAAGAAGCCAATAAGCCTCTGTAAGCTGTAAGCCTAAAGCCCTAAAGCCCTAAAGCCTAAGGGGAAGCGAGGGTTTCAGCAGTCGGGCACGAAACCCTGAAAACCCAAAACCCTAAACCCTATAAACCCTAAACCCCATATACCCTAAACCCTAAACCCGAAACCCTAAACCCTAAACCCTACACCCCACAGGCAGTCCCAGAATTCTCCTGCGGCACGGCCTCTGGGAACAGGTTGCACAACCTGAGCACTCACATCCCTACAAGCTCTTCTAAAGGAAAATACGGTTTAGGGTTTAGGGTTTAGGGTTCAGGGTTCAGGGTTCAGGGTTTCAAGCTCTAAAGGAGAATACGGTTTACCTTAAGAACCCAAAACCTACTTTCTTGTAGGTTGCCTAAGAACCCCATAAGGGGCTTTAGAAGAAGAGCCTACAAACAACTAGGTTTCGGGTTCTCAAGGCAGGGCCGTTCCTGGGGCCGAATGTAGAGGCCCGATTTATAAGAATAGGGTTTTGGGGGTTTAGGGTTTAGAGTTTAGGGTTTAGGGTTTAGGGTGATTATAGTACATATCGTGTGGTTATAAAGGGACCATAAGGGAATACTATTCGTTCAATTATGTCGAACCCTGTACTACAGGATCTAGGCCGTCTGGTCTTCGGGGTTCTCAAGGTCCAGGGTGAAGAGCCTGGTGGAACTCAGCATCCAGGCTGCCCAGTAACCTAGGCTTAAAAAGGGTGCCCTTTTTTTTGCTTAAAGGGGCTTATAAGGGAACCTAAACCCCCCCAAAAAAAGGAATAAGGAACCTACTGGGCATCCTAGGAATCCAAGACCCCTTGATTGGTGAAGGGAAGACCACAATTAACATAAATGCCATAATTCAGGTTTCGGTTGGGGATACGGTATCCCAACCCCTAAACCTGGGGAGCTAAAACGCTTGCGAATTGGGATGAGACCTGACCAGGCTTTGGGTTTAGGATTCAGAGTTTCCGGTGCGCAAACCAGTTTTTTGGAGTGGTTCGTTAAAACGGGGCTCTGCGCTACCCAATCCTCAGCACCAAGCTGGGTGGAGACAGTCATTGTCTTGCACTGTCCCGAAGTACTTGACAACACAGACTGAGTCTACTTCAGATTACCTGACTTTTGGTTTCTTTGGCGGGGGGTGGGCGGTCGGCCCTTACCATTTTCGTAGCTTTTGTGGACAAGGGATTCAGGCAGCCCTTAGAAAACACTTATCACCCTGGAAAAAAACCAGACAGCCAAGAAAAGCCTAAGCACTCTTATTCTTATTCCCCTACATAAGCCTGCATATATACATACATACATATATACATATATACATATATACATATATACATATATACATATATACATATATGTATATATATCTCAGTATATAGCTCCTACATACCTAAGTAGCCCCTAGGGTCCCTCCCAAGGGTCGCTCCTTTAGCTCCTTGACTCCACAACCAAAGGCCGAAGGCCCCAAACCCGACACCCGAAACCCTCTCTCTACGAATTGCTTAAGAACCCCTTAAAAAATGAAGATGTTCATCATTATAAGGGTGATACGGGGGTTATGGATTTTAATTTTATGATTTTTTTGGTGTTCTCAAGCAAATAGTAGCTCTGTCTCCGCCCAGCAACTTCGAGGCAACGTGCGGCATGTCCCCCTGGAGGAACTTCATGGCGTGCTCGGCCTCAAGGCGGGTTTAGGGCCTACCCCGTGAACCCCATGAACCGTACAAAGCCTATAAACCCGCTAAACCCTACGGAACCCTATGAACCCCTGTGAACCCTCTAAGCCATTGGAAAAAAACTCACAGCCCTAAACACACTGTAAACCCACAACCCTGAGCCATCTAAACCATCTGAACCCTAAACCGAGACGATGGGGTTTAGGGCACCAGCTTGGGGCATCGAGTCTAACTGGGCTTTCGGTTCTAGGGTTGTATGCGTACACCCTGAACCCTTAATATGAATAAACCCCGAAAACTAAACCCCTATCCTCATGGGGGCTTCCGAAATTAGAGGTACCTCATTGGGGTCCTTATTATAAGGGAACCCGACTATTCGGGGTCTATATTATTCAGGGTCCCTCATTTTCGGGTTTAGGGTTTAGGGTTTAGGGTTTAGGGTTGAGGGTTGAGGGTTTAGGGTTTAGGGTTTAGGATACCCCCTCATGGGCAACACACAAAGAAACTCAGGGAGGCCAGTCTTCGACGCACGGCAAGTGGCGATGTCGAGGTACTGGTTGCAGGCTAACCCGGAACCCTAAACCCTAAACCCTAAAACCTAAACCTAAACCCTAAACCCTAAACCCTAAACCCAAAAACCTAAACCCAAAAACCTAAACCCCAAACCCTAAACTCTAGCTCTAAACCCGAAACCCTGCAAACCCCCAAACCCGAAGCCCCCTACCCATCCCTTTCACCCTTCACCTCCAAAGCTCAGCAACCGGCCATGACCGTCTTCTTGAACAACTCGGCGTTCAGAGGATCAGACTCTTAACCCTGGGTCTTGGGGTTTTTAGTCTTCGTATTGCTCTCTACAATATAGTTTGGCGTTTAGGGTCTATAGGGTGTTAGGGTTTGCGGGCTTATGGTTTCGGGGTCCTCCTGGGGTCCCAAGAGGACCTCTTTGTTGGGGTCCCTGTTGGGCTTTAAGGGTGCCGTACTACCGTACTATATGAAGTATGGTTATTACTAGTAACCTCAAGAGGACTATACGCTCCTATATTCCTAAGGAATCTTACATAAACTCCAAAAAGGGATCCGAATTTAGAGAACTGCCCCTTACTAAGAGCTATTCATGGGTCTTAGGGTCTTTGGGGGATTTCGATGGCTCGGTTTAGGGTTTAGGGTTTAGGGTTTAGGGTTTAGGGTTTAGGGTTTAGGGGTTGGGGCTTCACCAACCGTCACCAACCCCCCCCCCCCACTCAGAGTTGCAACGGAGCTGTGATGGCAACGCAGGTGCGGAGGAGCTCTGAAAGAACGAGTCCATCAAAAAAAACAACAACCAGCTGTCGGATTGTCTTCGTTAGAGACTGAAACCCAGCAGCCTTCGCTGTTGGGAATCTACTTATTGAAGTAAACCCCGCCACAGCAAACACCCGGGCCAAAGCCATTGGTATGTGCCCTGATGTTTCGAGTACTCAAGAAAGGACCATGGTGTAGAGGACTAGCCATATGTCTAGGGCTGCACAACTCCACATTTAACATGCATATCCTGCCCTGAGTGCAAGACATGGGTCTTCCCTTTCGCCTGGCAAGGGCTACGGGTGTTTGGGATTTGGAGTGTGGGGTTTAGAGGGTACGCTGCTGGGAGCAAGTGCAACCCAAAATTGGGATCAAGTACCCTTCGTCCGTAAGGCGCAGCGCAGCCCTCAACCCCGATAAACCCTCAAATTCTTACACCCTACATTCTCCAAGCCTTCACAGGGCGCTAAATCCTGCAAACCTCAACCCCTCCCACCTTGACCCGAAACAGGCCCTAAACGCCCAAATCCCCCCAAGCCCCCCCCCTGACCCTAAACCCTAAACCCCTCAGACAAAGTCTGGTGCTGCAAGGCGTGGTGAGACAGTGGCTGCGGGGGCTTTGGGAACATCACCTCGTGTCAGGTTCTTGCTGAGTTTTGGTGTCAGGGGTCAAGCTCCAGACGCCCAAAAAGACTTCCACCCTGAACGTCCTGAACCCTCCAAACAGCACATCTGGGGGTTTACGATATTAGGGGTACCTGATTGGGGCCCTTATTATGAGGGAATCCTACGAGTTGGGGGTCTATATTGCGGGTCCCCTACATCTGGCGAAAATTTCCAACAGCGGGCCCAGCCCCGCAGCCTTCAATTGGTTCTCGATCTTCAACTGAAGGCAGCAGCTGTTGGTTTAGGGCTTTGGGGTTTGGAGGCTTAGGGTCTTAAGCTATTTAGTTGAGGGTTTAGGGTTTGGGGTTTCGGAGGCTTAGGGTCCTAGGTCCTAAGCTATTTAGAGTTTGAAGTTGTTTTTGGTTGAAAGTTTAGGCCCCAGCATTGCCGACAAGAATTCTCCACAAAAAAATCAGGTGTGAGCTCCTAGCTGGGGCAGTAGCTCATGACCTAAAGCTTCATATAGGGGCCTTCATGAACTAGAAAAGGATATTGGGGGTTATTATGGTATATATAGTAGAATTAAAAAGGGGCCACAAGGGAATACTCTTCGTAATTATTCCGACCCCTATATTACGTTTTCGCACTTCTAACCCCATCCCGATGGACCCTACGGACGTCTACTTCTAAGCAAAGGGCCCTCCCTGAACGGAAGATCTGGCGATGAACCGCCATGCCGGACCGCAAAGCTCTCTATCTGGAGATATGCCTTCAACCAGTCTAGTCTTTGGGGTTTAGGGGTTTTGAGGGTTTGTTCAGGGCTTAAGGGTCACCGCCAAGAAAATGCCGGAACCCTGACACCTCCGTCTGTAGGGGGGAGGATCGGGGCGACCTAGACGGCGGTCTCTACTGCAGATGCTTAGGGTTTAAGAAATTTCTCTTATGTAGCTACAGGTACTATGCGGTATGATTTTCCGCAAACCGCAAGCCCCAAAGCCTTCAACCCTAAACCCTAAACCCTAAGCCCTCAGCCCTAAGCCCTAAGCCCTAAGCCCTAGCCCTAAGCCCTAAGCCCTAAACCCTAAACCCCAAACCCTAAACCCTAAACCCTAAGCCCTAAACCCTAAACCCTAAGCCCTAGCCCAAAAGACAAGTCTCCCTCCTTCCAGGCCTCGTTCAGCGACCTGTCGACAGCGTACAAAGCGAAGACTTGCCAGAGGCGGCTCAGGCCTCGGTTGCGGGATTGGGGGGTTGTTGGGGTTAGGGTTTAGGGTTTAGGGTTTAGGGTTTAGGGTTTAGGGTTTAGGGTTTAGGGTTTAGGGTTTAGGGTTTAGGGCGAGTCTGGGGCTTTGAACATTTGGGATGTCGAGGGTCGCGTATGCTAACGATTGCCAGCACGTTGTCGACGACTTCCTGACCTTCGTGCACCCTAAACCCTAAACCCTAAGCCCTAAGCCCTAAGCCCTAAACCCTAAACCCTAAACCCTAAACCCCCAAGTCGGCCTTGGCCCTGTCAGGGTCAGGAGAGAGCTTTGGGGATGAAATGAGCCCTAAAAGGGTTTATGGTTCATATACCTTAGTAAGAATTATAGAAGTATAGGGTATAGGACCCGAGATGATTTCAGGTCCTAGGTCTAAAGTGGTCTAGACTAGGATGGTCCATAAAACCATCTGAACAATGTTCCTAAATGTGACCCTCTTAAAACCAATAACTGGGAAAAATGTCCCCAGGGCCTTGCTAGTAGAGTATGTCGATAGGGCTGTATGATATGGAGCTCGGAACTTAGTTTGTCCCAGATGTCAACCCCCAATCCCCAATTATATAAAAAGAAAACCCTCAATCCTAAACCCTGAAACCCTAAACCCCTACAAAAAACACCCATAAGTCCCAAAACCCCGACATTCCCCCCAAGAAAATCCTCCACGCCCTCGACCCTCTGAGCCACGAGCCGGCGAGGGCGTCGGGCCCCCACCGCACGCCAGGCGTGGCGGTCCTGGCGGGGTGGCCCTTTCGAGCTCACTGTGGGGCTTTCAAGGGTTTAGGGTTTAGGGTTTAGGGCAAGGGTTTGAGGGTTAAAACAGGGTTTACGGGTCAAAGGGTTTAGGGCTCTGATGGGCTTTAAGTGTAAGGAAGAGATCTGAAGCTTAAGGGGCTTCGGGTCCTGAGGGCTTTGGGGTGTCGCAATCACAAGCTTCCAACATCCATGCGCCACGTGGCTACCGTAGCCGCGAAACCTATCCTCGGGAGCTAAGGTTTAGTTAACTTACTCAACGAAACCCCAAGATTGGGAAGATTGGGATTAACCGAACCCTGAACCCTAGCCTCGAGAATGCTCTGATCCCCGTGAATGGTATGTCGACCAGAAACCCTTTCTGTGGGGGGGGGGGGGGGACCAAGGGGGCTGAGGTCCCGGTCGTTAGGTTTAGGGTTTAGGGTTCAGGGTTCAGGCTTCAGGCTTCAGGGTTTAAGGGGAAAAGGAGGGTTTCACTTAGAGGTCCAACGACTGAGGTTGGGGGGGGGGGGGGGGGGTGCAACTTTTGAGTTTCCATTTGGGTGTCGTCAAGGGTATGCGGGCCAGACACCCTGGGGCAGGTTTTCGTCACCCACTTTTGGTTTCCACTAGGTGCTGGGATTCGTTAGGGTTTGTGAGCAAAAAGAAAGGCTTAGAGTTTGGGGCCTAGGGGTCTAGGGTTTAGGGCCCAGAACCCTAAACCCGAAACCCTAAACCCTAAACCCTAAACCCCAAACCCTAAACCCTAAACCCTTCCTACTGTGTCTACTCTCTTCCTCTGGCTTCCGGGTCGAGGGCTGCAGTTCCCCACTTTGGGGTTCTCATAAGGTTTAGGGTTTAGGGTTTAGGGCCACAGGGTTTAGGGCCTTAGGGTTTACAGTGTATGGAAACCCTTCTTTCTCGTGCCATTCCCAAGGACCCATGCCCACGAACGAGCGGCAGCGCTCTTTTGCGGACGGCGGACAGCCGAGGTTTCGGGCTTAGGGTTTAGGGCTTGAGTCGTGGCGTGTTCACCCAAAGGTTTTGCGCTGGATGACGGGCCCTGACTGGCACCGTTAAACCAGTACACCGTCATTTAGAGATCCGCCCCAAGGGACTACAAATTTAGAACAACCAATAACCAATACATGGAGCTTGACGTGGCCCTGCGACTCAGTCGTTGTCAAAGTCATCATACTGCGCAGGCGGCTCATCGTCGTCCTCCTCATTCTCCTGCGGCAGACTGCAGAAGACCTATGGGACACCCTAAACCCTAAACCCTAAACCCTAAACCCTGAACCTGAAACCCTAAACCCTAAACCCTAAACCTGGGTTATAACCTAACCAAGGGGTAGTTCCTTGGGATGTCCCCCGTTTTTCGTTTAGCCCAATTGCGGAGGGTACAATCCCTGTTAAGGCCGTTACTAAAAGGCTGAACATCCCAAGTAGTTGCTACTAAACTGTAGGTAAATAGCGTCCCAGGTAAGCCCAAGGCCCTCGAAAGTCCGCGGAGCCCTATCATCCCGAGAATCAGACCTGAACTCTACGAAGCTCAAAAATCCTTAGTCCTCCACCCTAAAACCTGTAAATAGTTGGCCCGACTTGCTTGATCCTAAACTACTATTTGCTCAAGAACCCCGCCCCCCCCCGCAAAAAAAAAAAAAAAGACAAAAGAACAAAAACAAAAACAATCCCTATATATTACCCGAATAAGGAAGAACCTTGTTCTGCGTTTGTGTAGGGTTCTTAAGCAACCAGTAGTATCCCTAAGCCCTGAACCCTGAACCCTAAACCCTAAACCAATAATGACCCTAAACCCTAAACCCTAAACCCTAAACCCTAAACCCTCAACCCTAAACCCTAAACCCTAAACCCTACTAGCGCCAGCCGACCTTCGAGTTCCGCTTCCGCTTCTTGCTCTTTGCTGCCTTCGCTTTGGCTTCCTGGGCTCAGGGAGGGCAGCCAGGTGTTGCTGTGTTGGGGTTTCGGGTTTAGGGTTAGGGCTTAGGGTTTTAGGGTTTTTAGGTTTAGGGTTTAGGGTTTAGGGTTTAGGGTTTTAGGGTTTAGGGTTTTAGGGTTTATGGTTTCAGGGTTCAGGGTTCAGGGTTTAGGTTGCCAATCTCGATATCGGTATGTGCCGGTATATTGTTGCTACTGGCCATTGCTTTTACTGCTGCTGTTGCAGCCTCTATTGCGACCCTTCTCCTCGTCATAGCTAGTACTCCAATTATTTGTCTTCTATTTTTTGGGGAGGGATGATGGGTTGGGTGCTTGCAGGAGGGTTTTTTTTTTTTTTTTGTGGGGGGGGGGGGGGGGGTCCAGACAACGGAAGCCATGGTAACAATGCAAACCATTTTCAGCGTTTTGCAAATCGGGCATCGGGCCCTGAAACCTTTAAAGCCTCGATCCTTAACCCCACGCCCCAGAGGTCCTACCTGGGACACTACCTACCTGCATTTTAGTAGCAACACTACCCCTTGATTAGTAAAAGCAGGGGGCCTGAACAATTAGAATAGGTTTTGGGGGGGGGTTATTATAATTATAGCATAATTGCAGAGGGACCATAAGGGAATATTACTTCTAATCATTCCGACCCCTGTATTCGGTATAACACAAGCAGATTACAGGTTTAGTAGCAGCTACCCCTTAATTAGTAGGTATAACCCATAAGAACCTGTAGGCAAAGAGAGCCCAGGTATGCCCTAACAGGTATAACCCGTAAAAAACTGTAGCCAAAGAAGAGTCCCAGGTATAACACAAACCCTAAACCCTAAACCCTAAACTCTATACCCTAAACCCTAAATCCCGACCCCTTTGTTTTAGGTATAACACAAACAGACTGCAGCTCCGAGCGCCAGCTTCGCATTCCGCTCTTTCAGCTTTTGCCGCTGCCGGGCTCGCTCCTGGAGCGGTTTCGGGTTCAGGGTTCAGGGATCAGGGTTCAGGGTTCAGGGTTCAGGGTTCAGGGTTTAGGGTTTACGGTTAGGGTTTCGTCCTGGAGCACTTGCTGCTGCGACGGCGTCTTCGTCAGGAAGCGGTGGTACATTACACCTGGGCTGTTCAAAGGCGTTGCTTGGGTTGGAGAACCCAAAACAAACCTGAACTCGCAAACCCTAAACTCCTAAACCCTGAAAACCCTAAACCCTATAAGTCCGAAAGCGCCAGAATAAGCGCCCGCCCCCCCCCCGCCCCGCCCCCCCCGGCCCCGCCCCGACCTTAAACCTAAGTCAGACCCTTCTTTTGGCTCCGAGACCCCAAGACTCCGAAACCCGGCTTTGGGAGTTGTGGTGGGTGTCTAGGGTTCATAAGCCTACAGTCGACCCGGAGCCCAAAAGCCTGCCCAGTAATAAGTGAAACCCTCCACGGCCCAACAACCCCAGGCACATCCCCCTCAGTGACCCTAAGCCCTAAACCCTAGCCCAAGACCCGAAACCCTAAACCCTAAGCCTAAACCCTAAACCCCAGGCCCATACCTCCACCCCCCCCCCCCCCCCCCCCCTCTCCCCAACTAAGCAGCCCTCCCTCACGGACTTCAGGCGGAGGCACCCCCGGTGCAAACCCCTTCCTCCGCCTTGATCAGCAACCTGCGAGTCGATGCAAGGGTTTGGGGGGGTTTAGGGTTTGGGGTTTAGGGTTTGGGGTTTAGAGTTTGGGGTTTGGGGTTTGGGGTTTAGGGTTTACGGCAGAGGGGCTTGCGGTTTGGAGGCTTTTCTGAGGTGCTTAGGAGCTCGGGAGGGATTTAGTGGTGTCTCCGGCCCAAGAAACATTGCCATCCCAATATTCCACAGCACTACACCTCAAACCCTAGGCTATGAGAAAGGAGCACCAAAAAAGGGGTCTTGATGTAAACAAAGCCCAACTTGGCCCCCAAACTTTCTGTCTTCCTAGTGGTCCTAAGCTCCAGAAACCACTGTACTCAACACCACGTCATCATCACAACCCGCTAAGAGAGGGAAATGAATGATTAGAATAGGGTCTTGGGGGTATTATAATATAATTACATAGGGACCCAAAGTAATTAGAATAGGGTCTTGGGGGGTATTATAGTCTAATTACATAGGGACCCAAAGGGAATACTAGTAGTAACTATTCCGGCCCCTATCATCATCATCATCATCGTCATCATCATCATCATCATCATCATCACCCGCTAAGAATCTAAGCAAGGCAAATGAAATGAGAATGGGGTTTTTGCGGGGTGATGATAGTATAAAGACAAAAGGACCCTAAGGAAATACTAGTAGTAATTATCCCGGCCCCTATGTTAACCTTCTGACAGTCGGGGAGCAGCTTCATGCGTGGGCCAGCTTCAGCCAGGCGCACGGCGATGCGGTTGCCCGAGGTGGTGGGTACCTGTTTAGGGTTTAGGGTTTAGGGTTTAGGGGTTAGGGCTCAGGGTTGCAAAGCCCTGTAGGGAAGAGATTAGGAACGTCTGGCTCGAAAGGTACCACGCTCGCAGAGCCTAGCAACACCAAGCCCAAAAAAACATGCACCACAAAACCCTAAACCGAAAAGCTCTTACCACTTACGATCCTATACCCATAATACCCATAATACCACTGAAGCCCCTAAACTCTAAACTCGAAACCCCAAAGCCTGAACCCTAAACCCTAAATCTTATAAACCCTAAACCCTAAACCAAACCCTAAACCCTAAACCCTAAACCCTAAACCCTAAACCTCATCGCCCAAGCCGGATTGGATGAAACGTCGCCTCCTCACCCTCGTCCAGCTCGGACTCCGACGCGGCCCCGCCCCCACCCAGCACGAAGTCCGCGATGTCGCCCTGGGGTTTAGGGTTTAGGGTTTAGGGTTTAGGGCTCAGGATTTAGGGTTCAGGGCTGAGAACTTGCGGTTCAGGGTTTGGGGAATTGGGTCTGTGGGTCTAGGATTCAGGAGTTTAGGGTTTTCTGGTTTAGGTTTTGGGCCTGAGGCTGCTCCAGGAAGCACATGTAAGGAAGATACTCTGAAGAATAATCGGGTTTAGGGTTTAGGGATGTTTAGGGTTTAGGGTTTCGGGTTTAGGGTTCAGAGTTTACGGTGTAGGCCCTCTACCGGGTGAAACGGTACACAACAGCTCGACAGCATTGTGCTAGCAGCGCAAGCGGATTGAAGCCTAAACCCTGAATCATTGGTGTAATATTATTGCTTTTCCCTCATATGAACTCATGCATAATACATATTTGAACAACATTTGTAGTTCGATGCCTCCCCCCCCAAAGAAAGCTTCGAAGACCGGAAGAGAGGGCTCAATCTCATATCACATATCCATGAACTGAAAAAGGAATAGTCCCTTACCTTAAGAACAAACTTCTTCTTTAGGTTCCCTAAGAATCCTAGGATCCTAGGAGCGGTTTCGTACTCAAGATGTTGCACAAGGGTGGGCACGTACGGCCTACCCCACTCAAACCACCCCAAACTGGGTTCACATAGGGTTTAGGGTTTAGGGCTTAAAGGTTCGTCGCAGTATCGCTGTGCCTTCTTGCCCAAGTTGGGCAGCCGGTTGAACTTTGTCAACTTGCTCACGCCTGTGAGCAGACTCCAGAAGCGCCCAGCGCCCCGTTTACCCGCATACATATACATTATGCGTGTGTGTATTTATATGTAGGTATTTGGTCAGTTCCCTTTTTGGGTACCCAAATAGTAGGGGGGGGGGGGCTCTAGCCTTCTAAGGACCCCAAAAGTGACCCTAATTTAGAGAGGTGATCACACATGTATGTATGTATGTATGTCTGTCTGTATGTATGTATGTATGTATATTATGTAGACATGCCCTATGCTTTAAAAAAATAGGAACCCCTTGACACTTCATGTTTGGTCTTATTTTCAAACAATATCACACTGATTACGAAAGCAACGACTGTACCGAAATCGATAGGCGTTGAGCTCTGACCTGTAGTTCAAGCGGTGCCGGTCAAGCCGCAACTCCCTATTCTTTTGAGGGTTTAGGGTTTGCTATTGGGATGTTCCCCCCTACCCATACTAACAGTCCTTAATAAGGATCCCCATTAAGGACTGTTAGTACAAGGGGAAACATCCCAAATATAGGGACCAGAGAATACCCAAACAACACTAATTGTTGGATGCTCGCTACTTGAGCAAGCCTCCCTCCCCCCCCCCCCCCAACCAAAGGCAAACCATTGTCTCTGAAGTCCCCGGGCCTCGTTCGAGGCCGGCTTGCTTCCGGCTGACTACCTAAAGTAGGCTCGATGCGCTGCGGATTTGATGTCTTCTACGGTTGACGGCTGTTGTAGGGGGAAAGCCCCCAGAACAGAAGGGTGTTGGGTCATGAAGGGGACCAAAAGAAGAAGCCTGCCCCTTTAGAAGTGCAGGGGCGATAAGCAGAAGAAGCCCCCCCAATCCCCTCAACCCTAAACGTGCCCCAAGCCCCAAACCCTGAACCCTACACCCTAAACCCTATAAGCCCCCCCCCCCCAAACAAAAAAAAACACTTCCCGGGATTTTAGAGGGTTTAGGGGATTATAGGGTGTAGGGCTTGTAGGGCTTAGGGTGTATAGGGCTTAGGTTTAGAGTTTTTTGGGTTTAGTTAGAGGTGGTACCCAGAGACAAGGGGGTAATGAAAGAACTGTTCGTATACGGGTGAACATCTCAAGTGTTTACATAACAAGGGGTCCAAATTCAGAGCCCATACCTGGAAACCTGGAGTTCGGGTTAAAGCAAGGCTTGTGCCGCATCTGCCGCCAGGCAGCAAAGTGCCGGAAGAGCAGAGCATCGCTTTCCTCGGTAGCCCAGTAACCATCTTATGATAAGGGTGCCCATTTTTTGATTACAGAATGAGGGTACCCTAAACCCTAAACCCTAAACCCTAGACCCTAGACCTAAGGGAACCTTGAAGCAAAAAAAGGGCACAAGGGTACCACTGGGCAACCAAGCTTCACGATCGTAGTGGAACAGCGCAGCTCTGCGGCACTCGGCCTGCAAACCCTGAGCCTATCTGAGACCCTCTTTACCTACTGATAAGGGTTTAGGGTTTAGGGTATAGGGTTTAGGATACTTGGGGCTCTCCTAACCTACATTTGTTTATGGCTTAGACCCTACTACTTCAGGGGTGGCTACTACCAAACTGTAGGTAACTAGGTCCCAGGTATACCCTAAACTTTTAACAGGACAATTCTCGATTCTACTTGGAGGCTGTTCCGGCTCCTGGCTGTAAGTTTACCAGAATAACCCTGAACCCTAAACTCTTACCAGAATACAGAAATTCGGTGCCCTTCACCCCAAAAAAACATGAATAAAACAATAAACAAAGATATACATACATATACACACAAACATATTCATTTATTTATTTTCTAAGAATGTCTAGGGAAACCACCTAAATCCTGCGCCCTCATGACCTGGATTTATGGTGCCAAGATCCATTTAGGGGTTTCCGAAAAACCCTTTTTTTTTTGGGGGGGGGGGGGTCCCCTACACGGGGATTCAGTTCTATTTGGGATGTAAAAGGGGTACGTACCCCTATTTTTGGAAATACCCATCTAAGGATTTCGGGGATTGGGGGTCAAAGGGGTCTAAGGGCTTCAAGAATATGGATGGAATGTAGAAAGCCATTCCCTGAGGCAACAAGTATACAACTCAGAGCCGGTTGGGGTGAGGCCGGGGGGGGGGGGGGCTGTATATCTATGGGTTTAACAAGGCCGTATAACTAGGGTGTACGGCACATAGAACTGTAGAAGTTATTTCAGCTCAACCCTGTCGTCTGCGTGATGAAAGTCTGTAAGTAAGAAATACACCCTAATGGCGACCTGGTAGACTGAAGTGCTTAAGGATTGCCTCACAGAAGGTGGCACAACAAAAAGTGTCTCTGACCTTTGTAGCAGAAAGTTATTGCTCATGGCTTTCCCTACTACCCCCCCCTCTATACTAACCCGTCCTATAGGTTCTCGCCTCAGTTATTGGCGGGGAACCCTGGGGGAGAGGGGGGCGGCAGTATAGAGCGGGGTAGTAGGGGGAACCCACCAGTCTCCGGGTTTAGGGTATCGGGAGGTTCTGCATGGGCTTAGGGTTTAGGGCTTAGGGTTTCAGGGTTGATCAAGACGTGAATCCTGAGCTCTAAATGCCCCTGAACTCCAAACCCCTGCAGCGCAGGTGCTGCAGATCTTCAAGCGCAGGCACCCAATCTAGAACCCCTAAGCCCCAAACCCTCAACCCCCCCCAAACCATAAACGCTGAACCCTAAACCCTAAACTCTTAACCCTCAAGGGGTCAACTTGGCTCCCTCAGTTGAGGAAGACATACTTCAAGGCATGTCCATAAGTCTTTTATAAACCCTAAACCCCAACTTACCCTTAAAACAAACACTAGGAAGTCGTGGACTCTTTCGGGCTCTTTCTTCCCAAAAAAAACAGGTGCACCTGGTTGAACGTCGGAACATCGATGGCGGGGAAGGCCCCTGCGCAGGATCCCCCCCAGGAGCGTCAAGGATTCCAGGATTTTAAGCCCAAAACCCAAAATTTCTGGAAAGGGCGGTCCGCAGGGTGGGGGGGAATCTACTGACTTACAGTTTAGCAGAAACTACTACCTACCCCTAACCTTTTTTTGCCTAAATACAGTGTTGAGGGGCTGAGGGTGGTAGGAGCTCGAGGAGTTCGGCCCCAGGGAACTTCGGACTGCGGGTGTGCAAGCCACTTTACTCCACACAGGCCACCAACCCTAAACCCTAAACCCTAAACCCTAAACCCTGAACCCTCAACCCTGCTCCAGCCACCTCGACCGCCTTCCAAAAAACGGCCCTTATTTCAAGCACAGGGTTTAGGGCTTAGGGTTTAGGGTATAGGGTTTAGGGCTTAGGGTTTAGGGTTTAGGGTTTGGGGTTTATTTCAACCACAGGGTGTAGCGGCAGGCACCTCGCAGCATCTCTGCAATGAGCTTCCTCTCCTCCAGCTTCGGGTTCTGGAGGTTCGGGCGGAGGGGGTTTGAGGGTTTAGGGTTTAGGGTTTTGGGGTTTTGGGGTTTTGGGGTTTAGAGTTTTAGGGTTTAGGGTTGGAGGAGGCTTCGGTTAGAGCATTCATGCATGGCCAAACCCCTGGCGTTCTTGTACGGCCTCATTCCCAGACAACGTGAGTTGTGGCGGTCTGGGGTTGACGGCTTCAGGAAAGTAGGGCCTGGGGAGGGGGGGGGGGGGGGGGGGGGGGGGGGTACACTTCTGGGTTCCTACAACAAGGACTCTGGTGCAAGAGCTTAGCCACAGCAAGAGGAGCGATAAGAAGAGGGGCGCAAGACGCAGGTGCTGCCCTTGGCTGAGTCGAAGATGCTGGTCACCGGAGCCGCGGTAGACATCTGCACATCTTGCATGATACATATTATTACATGCGGGGTGCGGGTTGTTATAGTATGTTTATAGAGGGACCGTACGGGAATACTTTTAGGAACAACTTGACAGCCGTGAGATGAGTTCCCAGGCCATATGGCACTCCCTGTAACCTAAATCAAGCAAGGGTTTAGTGTTTAGGTCTTAGGGTGCAGGATTCAGGGCTTACACAATCTAAAGAAAATAGAAAATCATATTCATCCGTTATCATACCTAACCCAAAGAAGCCACGCTGTGGACATACGGATTAATTAGGGTTTATGGTTTAGGGTTTAGGGTCTAGAGTTCGGGAAGCTCAACAGCCGCCCCCCCCCCCCCCCCCCCCCCCCCCCCCCCCCCCCCCCCCCCCCCCCCCCCCCCAAGTCCCCCATCCCTCCCTCGCTCCGCCATCTTCGTCGTCTTCCCGCCGCCTGCGCCGTCTGGGGCATCCTGCATCCAAGGAGCTTGAGGTTCAGGGTTTAACCCTAAAAGCCTAAAATCTACAACCCTATGCCCTAGAACTTAACCTTAAATCCCTAGAAGCCTGGACCCTGAATCTTAAGGTTTAAGACTCAGCGTTCAGGGTACTAATTCCCGATTTAAGGGACGAAAGGAGGGGTGCTTGCAAGGAACGCGCTGTTTTTGGGGCTACTTGAACTTACAATGCATGTGTTAAGGTACGTGCAAGGTACATATATATATATACATATTTATGTATTATAGATATACATAAATAAAAAAATATAAAGACAATCTATACCTATAACTATAACTATAGATCTAAATATAATATAAATGAAGGCATTATATAGGGTAGTAGGATCAAGAGTCCCTTTTCATGGGGGATTCGGGTTTAGGGCTTAGGGTTTAAAATCTATAGCCAAAATTTAGCAAGCCCCCTGAGCTTCAAGGCATGGTGTACAAGGGCACTCAGGGAGGTGTGCGGGACATGGTAGGCGTTCTTGTAAGCATGACCGAAACCACTCAATATCCAAACCCTGAGCCCTACAGCCTGACAAACTCAACCTCAGCTCTCCCGCCCCTCAACCCCACCCCGCCCCCCCTCCCTAAGAGAAACAGAATCGACCATATCGCATTGGTCCCTAACCCATAAGCCGAAACTCTAAGCGCTTAAGGCCATGCCGAAGCTGTTGGAATCCAACCCCTTCCTGGAAGGCTGTACATGAAGGTTCATTGTACTGTGTAACCCAATTAAAACTGTACTCATAACTAATTACAACCATATTAGGGCACTTCAGGGGCTTATAAGTAAGTAGGCTTTTTTGCGGTTTGAGGACTTTGTTTTGGTTTAGGGTCGTGGGGTTTTTGGGTTTTGGGGATGTAGGCTGTAAGGTTTCAAGGCCTTAGGGTTCTCTGGGTTTTCGGGCTCATGGTATAGGGTTTGGGGCTTTGTAGGGCTGAGGGCCGACGGTTTAGGGTCTAAGGGCATTTTGGGTCTGGTTCCCAAGGGCTTTCTATTAAACACCTGATTCTTAAGAGGGGCTATAGCTTAGGACATCAGAGGTCAAATCCCTGACTCCGTCCTTCGGACCTCCCAGGCCATTGAGCACCTGCAGACATAGGGGCCAGCTGGAGATTTAGGGGCCCCAACCTTTTTCTTAAGGGTTTAGTGCTTCGGGTTCAGGGTTGGGGTTAAGGGGGGGGTGGGGGCTAGGGTTCCAGGGCTGGAAAAGAGTGTTTTGAGGTCACAGCTTGAAAGGCTTTGGGGGTTTTGGTTGGGATCCACTCACCCTTCCACTTAGACATGGGCCCACGCTCCGCGCACCCCGCGTCCCGCCATGGTACCCCCCAACAAAGAACCGCTGACCCATATGCATGTAGTTTTTGGTGATGCGTAGAATTATATATATATATATATATATATATATGTATATATAGATAGATAGATAGATAGATAGATGGCTAGCACATAGAAATATACCATACGTATAGCACGCGAAATATGTGAAGTATGCAGCCCCTGACCCCAAAAGCCCCAAATTTTTAAAGTCCCGCTCCCACTGGCGCCTGTAGCGGAGCAGTGCTGAAGTCCCTCGCAGAGCCTTTGGGCCTGGCGGGATTTTTCCCCCAGAGGCTTAAGGCTAGGGAGGTTGGGTCAGGGCTTCGGGCTTAGGGCTTAGGGCTTAGGGCTTGGGGTTTAGGGTTTAGGGTTTAGGGCTTAGGGCTTAGGGCTTGTGGTTTGGGGTTTGGAGGTTAGGGTTTAGGGTTTAGGGTTTAGGGTTTAGGGTTTAGGGTTTAGGGTTTAGGGTTTAGGGTTTAGGGTTTAGGGTTCAGGGTTTAGGGTTTAGGGTTTGGGCTGGATTCCCCCTTGCTTGGGGGAAACCTTATATACACCTTACTATACCCACTGCAACCCAAGAACCCATACATCCGACCCCTTTAAAGAAGGCAAGGGACCCTTTTCAGGGACCATGAAACCCTAAACCCTAAACCTGTATGCCCTGGGGGCCCATACTTCAGAAGGTAATTCGGCCCATACTAAAGGACCAACCCTAAACCCTAAACCCTAAGCCCTAAACCCTAAACCCTAAACCCTGAACCCTGAACCCTGAATACTGAACCCTTAGGGTTTGGGGTTTAGGGCTTTGGGGTGGGAACTTTCGGGGCGGACGACATCGAAATGAAGCCCTACACAGACTTCGGGGCCCTTGCGGCTTTTGTGTTTTGGGAACCTAAGCATGGACCATCAGGCTGGGGAGTTTAGGGTTTAGGGTTTAGGGTTTAGGGTCTAGGGTCTAGGGTTTAGGGTTTAGGGTTTAGGGTTTAGGGTTTAGGGTTTAGGGTTTAGGGTCCGCCGACCCTGGCGGCGTGTTGGATGGGAAAAGGATTCCCTCCTTACCCCCCCAAAACGCGGGGGGGGGGGGGGGGGGGGGGGGTCGGTGCACAATTTTTTCGTGGAGGACCGCGCCACCCGCACAGCGTAAACAGGGGGTTCAGCACGGGGGGGTAGGGGCGCCCTCAGCAAAATCAGCGTTTCCCGCCTCCCCCCCCCCCCCCCCCCCCCCCCCCCCCCCCCCCCCCCCCCCCCCCCCCCCCCCCCCCCCCCCCCCCCCCCCCCCCCCCCCCCCACACCCCCCCCCCACCCCCCCCCCCCCCCCCCCCCCCCCCCCCCCCCCCCCCCCCCCCCCCCCCCCCCCCCCCCCCCCCCCCCCCCCCCCAACCCCACCCCCCCCCCCCCCCCCCCCCCCCCCCCCCCCCCCCCCCCCCCCCCCCCCCCCCCCCCCCCCCCCCCCCCCCCCCACCCCCACCCACCTGTCTTTTTGGCTTGAGCTTGTCCTGGTGCTACCCCCTACCCCCCCCCTAAACGATTCACAGAACTCTGCCGGGGATGATCTTCCATGCGAGCGGGTCTCAACTATGCTCCAGCGGGGTCGGCGGCTTGAGCCGGAGGCTCTTAAATTTAGGGTTTAGGGTTTGGGTGGGGGGGGCACATCGAGTCCAAAGACTCTGTGGCATTCCAGTCTATGTGTTGCACCTTGGACCTTTCTGGCTTAAGGTTGTGCCCCTTTGGGTTTGGGAACCCTTGCTCAGTAGCCCAGTAACCATATTTTCATAAGGGTGCCCTTTCTTTGGTTGGCTACTTTATAAGGGAACTCAGAAGCCAAGAGAGGGTAAAGGGTAAAGGGTACCGCTGGGCTATACCAAGCTTATAAAGATCCTTGAGGTGGTGTAAGGGCCATATTAGGTGTATGTTAAGGGGAACTTTTACGGGTACAGCCTTCGGGGTACGAGTCTTATTTTTGTTGAATCCTAGTTTTGGGATCACGTGCAGACCGGAACTCCTGAACCTCAAACCCTAGACTAGCAGATGTAACCTCATTTCGCAGCATGGAAACCCTGAATGACTCGTTAACAGCCCTAAACCCTAAACCCCAAACCCTAGACCGGGTTCATTTGGGTTCATTCACTTAGTGTCCAAGGATTGGCCTGCAGACTTCAAATTGCTTAAGCCTTAAACGGGTGGAGTTTTTTTTTGGGTATTTTTTTTTTTGGGCCTTTTTTTTTTTGTCGATTTTCTTGGTTTTCTCTAGGAAAAACCCTACTTTCCTTACATTTTGGACGGATTTTCTGTCATGTCCCTTAGGTTTTCGTTGGTTTTTCATAGGGAAAAACCTATTTTTTTACATTTTGGACGGATTTCCTGTAATTTCCCTTAGGTTTTCCTTGGTTTTTCCTAGGGGGAAAACCCTATTTTCCTTACATTTTGGACAGATATCCTGTCATTTCCTTCGTTTCTTGGGCTTTGAAGCACGCTTGGTACGGCTTAAAAGAAGCGGGGGGGGTTGGGGGGGGGGGGCGCAGCCCCCCCACTTGCAAACACCTCTTGGGCTTTGAAGCACGCTCTGCGCGGCTTCCAAAAAAAAAGAGCGGGGGGGTTGGGGGGGGTCTCACACGATGCTTTTCAACTAGTTTCTTGGGCTTTGAAGCAAGCTTGGTACGACTTAAAAGAAGCGGGGGGGGTTGGGGGAAAACACAGCCCCGCTCCCCCATTTGCAAACACCCTGCTCACATGACGGGTGTCAACAAGTTTCTTGGGCTTTGAAGCACGCTCTGCACGGTTTGAAAAAAAACGAGGTTTTCGTTGGTTTTTCCTAAGGAAACCCTCTTCTGATTACATTTTGGACGGATTTCGTCAAACGTCAAAGCGTACGTTGCTTTTCCTTAGTTTGTCCTAGGGAAAACCCTATTTGGTTCGTTTTCTTGGCTTCTATCATTCCCTCTACATTTTCATCGGATTCATACTTTTTGTTCAACTAGTTTCTCGAGCTTTGAAGTACGCTTGGTACGGCTTAAAAGAAGCGGGGGGGCGCAGCCCCCCCCCCCCATTTGCAAACACCCTGCTCACATGATGGGTGTCAACAAGTTTCTCGGGCTTCGAAGCACGCTCTGCACGGCTTAAAAAAGCGGGGGGGCTGGGGCTTTGAAGCACGCTTGGTACAGCTTAAAAGAAGCGGGGGGGTTGGGGGGGCTGTGCCCCCCATTTGCAAACACCCTGCTCACATGATGGGTTTCAACTACTTTCTTGCGCTTTGGCTGAAAAAAAGCGGGGGGGTTGGGGGGGGCGCAGCCCCCCCCCATTTGCAATGCTCACACGATGTTTTTCAACTAGTTTCTTGGGCTGCCCTTGGGCTTTGAAGCACGCTTGGTACGGCTTAAAAGAAGCGGAGGGGGTTGGGGGGGGGCGCAGCCCCCCCCCCATTTGCAAACACCCTGCTCACATGATGGGTGTCAACAAGTTTCTTGGGCTTTGAAGCGCGCTCTGCACGGCTTAAAAAACAAAAAAAAGCGGGGGGGTTGGGGGGGGCGCAGCCCCCCCCATTTGCAAACACAATGCTCACACGATGCTTTTCAACTAGTTTCTTGGGCTTTGAAGCACGCTTGGTACGGCTTAAAAAAAGCGGGGGGGGGGGTTGGGGGGGCTGTGCCCCCCCTCTGCAAACACCCTGCTCACATGATGGGTTTCAACTAGTTTCTTGGGCTTCTTCGGCGAACTACAAAGCGGGGTGGTTTGTGTGGGCGCCAAGCCCCCCCCATTTGCAAAACAATGCGCACGATGTTTTTTTCACTCTTAGTTCTTCTTGGCTGCCCTTGGGCTTTGAAAGCACGCTGTACGGCTTAAAAGAAGCTGGGGGGGTTGGTTGGGGGGGGGGGGGGCGTCAGCCCCCCCCATTTGCAAACACCTGCTCACATGAGGGGTGTCACAAGTTTCTTGGGCTTTGAAGCGCGCTCTGCACGGCTTTAAAAAAAACAACAAAAAAGCGGGGGTGTTGGGGTGGGGGCCTGTACCCCCCATTTGCAAACACAATGCTCACATGATGGGTGTCAACAATCTTCTGGGGCTTTGAAGCACGCTCTGCACGGCTGAAAAAAAGCGGGGGGGGTTGGGGGGGCGCAGCCCCCCCCATTTGCAAACACAATGCTCACACGATGTTTTTCAACTAGTTTCTTGGGCTTTGAAGCACGCTTGGTACGGCTTAAAAGAAGCGGGGGGGTTGGGGGGGGGCGCAGCCCCCCATTTGCAAACACCCTGCTCACATGATGGGTGTCAACAAGTTTCTTGGGCTTTGAAGCACGCTCAGCACGGCTTAAAAAAAGCGGGGGGGTTGGGGGGGGCGCAGCCGCCCCCATTTGCAAACACAATGCTCACACGATGTTTTTCAACTAGTTTCTTGGGCTTCGAAGCACGCTTCCTTTCTTCCTTCCTTGCTTCCTTCCTTGCTTCCTTCCTTTCTTCCTTCCTTTCTTCCTTCCTTGCTTCCTTCCTTTCCTCCTTCCCTCCTTTCTTCCTTCCTTCCTTTCTTCCTTGCTTGTTTTCTTCCTTTCTTTCATCCTTCCTTCCTTCCTTTCTTTCCTTCTTTCCTTCTAAAACCTACCAGAAATAACGCTTTCCTATGAAACCACAGAGAAATTACTGTTTTTCGTACGAAAAACCACGAAAATGCATCAAATCCTTTAAAAATATGGAGGGAATGGTGGTTTTCTTAGGAAAAACCAAGAAAATCGACCAAAAAAAAAAAAAAAAAAAGGCCCCCCCCAAAAAAAAAAAAGACCCCAAAAAATAGGCCCTCCCCCTAAACCCCTAAACCCCGAAATCCCCAAACACCAAATGACGAATTAAAAGCCCTAAACCCCAAACCCCAAAGCCTAAATGGCCAAACTCTGAGCGCTGCATCCCTGAATCACTGATCCCTAAACCCTGAACCGGTAAGGTGAGCCCCCTAAACCCTAAACACTAAACCCTAAACCCTAAACCCTAAACCCTGAACCACCTCAAGGTTTAGGGCTTATGGTTAGGTGCCCGAGCCTCTTCTGGGAGGCCTTCACCTCCCGCGCCAGGGTGAAGCCTTCTCTGGGAGTTCCGAGGGCGGAAGGCATGCTCTTAGGTTGCTACGGTTTAGGGTTTAGGGTTTAGGGCTAGGGTTTAGGGTTTAGGATAAAGGGTTCAGGGTTTAGGGTGAGCATGGTTTAGCGTGTAGGGTGAGCAGAGTCTTCGGGTTTAGGCTTCTTGGGGTTTACGCTCGCGGTTTGGGTTGCTTGGGGTTTTGGCTTTAGGGTTCAGGGGCTTGGGGGCTTTCTAGGGCTTTAGGAGTGACCTGTGCAATTACCTACGAACTGGAAATGGGGTGACCTCCTTTAGCTAGGCGTTAGGTATAGCCGACTAACAAAAAGGCTTGGTAACCCAGCAACCATATTACAAGGGTGCACGTTGTGTGGTTGGTTACTTGATAAGGGAACCCAGAACCAAAAAAAGGGGAACACTGGGCTACCAAGTAAGAGTTTGGGGTAGCAGGCCTGGTTTAGTTCTTCAGGTGGGTTTAGGTTTAGGGTTTCGGGCTTAGGCTTTAGGCTTTAGGGTTCAGACTGGTGCTCAGAACCAACACCCGTCGAAGGACTGAGGCCCCAAGAATTCGAACTGCTTGAGGGGTGGGGTGAGGGGTTCAAGCCCCAAAAAGTCCCTAAACCCTAAACCCCAAACTGCGGATTTAGGGCTAAGGTTAGCCGAAAAGCTGAAGCCTCAACAACATGCCGCCCAAGCAGCTGTCCACCCGAAAGGTCAGGGTTGGGCCCTGCGGAAGCCTTGCCAGCTTCATGTACCTTGGGCTTGAAGGCCCTGAACCCTATACCCTAAACCCTAAACCCTAAACCCTAAACCCTAAACCGGTCTAGGGGATTCGGGGCTTGGGGGGGCCGAGGGTGGTTCGGGGCTTAGGGGGTGGCTTGGGATGGTTTAGGGTTTAGGGTTCAGGGTTCAGGGTTTAGGGTTTAGGGTTTCGGGCTTACCTGGGACTCGCTTTACCGACACTGGAACTACGCCTCAAGTGTACACAACAAGCAACGCGACCTCACACAAGCTCGAGACGCGCGCAATCACATTTTGACATGCATGAACGCGGCAGGCGGCGTCACAGAGTCGCACCTTGGCTAGCACTTACGGCAGCCAAGAGCGCTCGACACCCCACCGTCCTTCAAATAGGGTGGAGCGGGCGGGTCTTTTCAAGAAGAGGCTACGTTGCTGCCACACCTCAGCAACGAGCGCCTACAACACGCAGGCATTACGTTGCTACATCACTTGAGCAACGAACGCCTGCAACACGCGGCATCCGTTCCTAACGTGTCACTACGTGCAAGCATGCACTTCACGACACTGGAACTACGCCTCAAGTGTACACAACAAGCAACGCGACCTCACACAAGCTCGAGACGCGCGCAATCACATTTTGAATTTTGACATGCATGAACGCGGCAGGCGGCGTCACAGAGTCGCACCTTGGCTAGCACTTACGGCAGCCAAGAGCGCTCGACACCATATAGGTGCGACGCCTGCTGCCATAACTTCGCACCGTACAGCCCTTACAGCCCCTTCTCAGGAAACCACTCTACCGCTCTCAGAAGAGTCTCCAGCAAGGACTCGTAGTCATGCTCCGCCCACTGCCAACCATGCTGCTCTGCATATCTAAAGTCGAACCGGCTAACAGCATCACTGCGCTGCCACACTGGCCACCAAGCCCTGCGCTCCATGAAGCACCAAGCCACCTGCAACAGCTTATTCAGGCTATGGTCCCTTCCAAAGCCTTTCGAAAGAGCATGTCGCGCAGGTTCGTTGTCCACAAAGAGCAGAATGTGCAGGGGCAAGTGGTCCTGCAGCGCCAACAGTGGGAGCAATTGAGCCACGACCTCAAGGATGTAGATGTACGCGCGGCGTGATGTGAAATGCCTGGCGAACCACATTGGCACTCGACCAGCTGCGAAGACAGTCTTCCCTGGCAGATTGACGACAAAACCCCAACCATTGTTGAACGTCGCCGGTGGCTGCCGCCCCCAATCAGGGGCCTGGTCCGCGTTGGCCAAAGTATATCGACTACCTCCCAGCTCGAAGAAGGCATCCGCATAGATGACAACCCTCTCCTTCACGAAGAACCGAACCACACGCGGAGCACCTTGCCGAAGAAGAAGTCGGAGAAATTCTATGGCAGCACGTAATCCCTGGTTAAGAGGCTACGTTGCTGCCACACCTCAGCAACGAGCGCCTACAACACGCAGGCATTACGTTGCTACATCACTTGAGCAACGAACGCCTGCAACACGCGGCATCCGTTCCTAACGTGTCACTACGTGCAAGCATGCACTTCACTACAGTTTTATGGGCTAGGCCTACTAATTAAGGAGTATCTACTACTAACCTGTAGGTACAGAGAGCCCCAGGTAGGATTTGAATGTTTTCGGGTTTCTTGGCACATAGGAGAGCCTAAAACCCTAAGCCCTAAGAACCCCCAGAGTCCACCAACAAAACCTATAACCTAAGCACCCTGCGTATGTTGCCAAGGAACGTTGCAGCTTTGGTGGCAGTGAACATGATCAGGTGCGAGACGTTGAAATGGCCCGCGACCTGGGGCGGTCTGAGGTTTAGGGTTTAGGGTTTGAGAGTTTCAAGGCTCAAGGTTGCTCCTTATACTAACAGTCCTTAATAGGGATTCTAGTACCACCTATTATAATCTCCATGAAGGACTGTTAGCAAAAGGGGCAACATCGGAATCTTAGGCTTTACTGCTCACAGCATGGAGACAGAGATGAGAGCTTCGAAGCTAGAGCCCACAGCAGGCCCCTGACCAGAAGCATCCCCCCACTCCACAAGCGCCTACAGTGAACCCCGAACTACTATTTGCTTAAGAACCCCCCCCCAAAAAAAAAAAAAAAAACTTGGAAGGGCCATATGGGGATTCTTATCCTGTTCCTTTTTTGTGCTTTTCTCCTTCCGGGGGGGGGGGGGGTCTTAAGCAAATAGTAGCCAGACCTCAATAACCCCCACAATGCCTGTACAACAGTGTATATGAGCCTTTTTCAAAACCTGGGATGCCCATAAGATCTAGAATGATATAATGTAAACCCTTTATACCCTTTATACCCTATATACCCTCAAAACCCTGTAAACCCTGTATACCCTGTATACCCTGGATGCCCTGTATGCCCTATCAACCTTGTATACCTGTGATACACTATAAACCCTGTAAACCCTATAAACCTTAGCAACCCCGCAAGCCTTGTAAGCCTGGTAAGCCGTAAACACCCTAAAACACACCCATAAGCCCTCAGCCCTGTATACCCCCACATATAGCCCCTAAATACCCCAATAAGAACCCCGCATACCCTAAACCCTAAACCCCAAACCCCAAATCCCAAATCCCAAACCCTAAACCCGAAACCCTAAACCCCAAACCCTAAACCCTAAACCCCGTAAGCTTCAGGCAGCGATGAAGTCCTCGACCCGGTTGGTCTTCGACTCCTTGAGCGCCTTGGCAGAGTTCGGCATCATCACCTTGGTAGCCCAGAGGGGAGTTTAGGGTTTAGGGTTTAGGGTTTAGGGTTTAGGGTTTAGGGTTCACCTTGGTAGCCCAGTAGCCATATTCGAGTCATGCTGAGCCTAAAAAGGGGCCCTAAACCCTGAACCCTTCTTTGAAGATTACGTGTGTGTTTTTGTGTCATAATGTGCTTTTTTGTTTTTGTTTTTTTTTAACTTATAGGGATTCTAAATAGGAGGTACTATAATGCCTATTAAGGACATTGTGGGGTTCTTAAGGGAGGGGGGCTCAAGGGGGGTAGGTACCCTACTACTTCCCTAATACTCCCTAAGGCTCCCTAAGCTTCCCTAAAGTTCCCTAGGTACCTACCCCCCATGAACCCCCCCCTCTCTTACGAACACGATGGCAGTAGCCATATTCGAATCATGCCTGGACCTGAAACCTAAAAACCTTGAATTTTCTATGACTAGTTTGTTTATTCTGTTTATTCTTTGGAGGATTGGCTAATTACTTCATTCAAGTATTGTTGATTGTTGCTCTTTGTCATTCGTTTGTTTTTTTTTTTTTTTTTTTTGGGGGGGGGGGGGGGGGGGGGGTAGAAAAAGTGGGCAACAAGGGTACCACTGGGCCACTCAGTCGCCATCCGGAAGTCTTGAACCAAGTCTTTGATGCGGTCGCCCACCTCGAAAGTTTACGGTGTAGGGGTGTAGGGGTGTAGGGGTGTAGGGGTGTAGGGGTGTAGGGGTGTAGGGGTGTAGGGGGTATGGTTTAGAGCTTGGGGCGTAGGGTTTAGGGTTCAGGGTTCTGTTTTTTTTTTAGGGTTTAGGGTTTCGGACTTAAAAGAACTTCGGGGGGCTAGGGTTTCGGGTTATTCTGAGGGTTTGGGGTTCTTCGGGTTTCTATTTCTTGGTGGGGATCGTATTAAAATTTTGAAATTACATTCCTTAATTAATGGGTTTAAGTGCCCTCAAACATGTAAAATGTTACCCAACTATGACCAAGGTTTGGGGTTTCGGGTTTAGGGCTCTAAACCCTAACCCCTAAACCCCTTTGGGCTTTCGGGTTCAGGGCTTGGGGGCCTCAGGATCTGTAGGGTTCAGGGTTTAGGGTTTAGGGTTTAGGGGACCTTTAGAGCTTTCCCTTGCTTCTCCAATAGCCAAGAGAAAAAGGTTCAATGTGTTTTTTTCTACCTAATAAGGAAACCACCAAAAAACAAAGATTAACCATTAGCTAAATAAGTTTCTGCGTATCATGTACTCCGTCGCCATGAAGGAGGACACCCTTTTAACGGGAACGAGTCGCGAATCACAGCCAGAACATGAGCCCCTTCAGGTCTTCGGGTTCCACATCGCCGCAAAAGAAGCCTATGAACATCCTAAACCCTGAGCCCTAAACCCTAAACCCCAAAGCCCCGTTGAGAGTTCAAGTACGGAAGAGCCGCATCGCCGCGCTTGATCACGAAGCAGCGCGGCGTCAGCTTTTTCCTGGGCCACGACAGCACAAAACCACGGTTCAGGGTTTAGGGTTTACTTAGGCATGTCGCACAATCTCAGATACCCATTCTGCTTCATGTGAGCTGCCAAGGGCCCTAACCCTAAACCCTAAACCCTAAACGCTAAACCCTAAACCCTTCACCCGACAGCTGGAAGGCACCGCATCTTCATGGGCATCGGCCAAGTGTGGCACAAGGAAAACAAACAACTCGATGCAGCTCTGCTGGCCCTGTCCACAGAGCCCACTCAACAAAAAGCATACTATCCTTAATCCCTGTTCCCCTAGGAAGAAAAAACGATCCTTTTTGATCATATATAAGAAAGCCCATAACCCAAAAAGTAAAAAGGATCCCTAACACTGATCTAGACTTGGTAGCCCAGCAACCAGATTAGAACGATGTACCCTTGCTTTTTCTCTGGTTGGGTAGTTTATGAGGGAACCTTGAACCAAAGAAAGGGAAAAAGGGTACTTGGGCTACCAAGATCAACCCGAAAAATTGGGATTTAAGGCTTTAAAGCCCTCGAGCCGACTCAGACCCCAGATCCTGCGAACCACTGAGGACCTGAAACCACCCTAAACCCTAAACCCTAAACCCTAAACCCTAAACCCTAAACCCTAAACCCTAAACCCTAAACCCTAAACCCCAACCGCCTCCCTCAAGTCCAAGCTTCTCTCGCTCCCCGACATCTGCCTCCTTGTCGGTGCGGGTCTTCTTCCGCCTGCGCGCGCGCGAGGGACTTGGGGTTTGACTTTATAGCGCGGGGGGTCTCAGGGTTTAGCAGATGGTTAAGGTTTTGAGGAAGTATATATATATATACATATTGCCATAATGCATAGGTATACATATAATGTGACTTTATAGCGCGGGGGGTCTCAGGGTTTAGCAGATCGTTAAGGTTTTGAGGACATATATATATATATATATTTATTACCATAATGCATAGGTATACATATACTGTATGCACATATAAAGAGGAGTGTATACATATGTGTGTATATATATATACGTATACATATACATATACATATACATATACATGTGGAGAAGATTTTTGGCCTGAGGGCTTAACTGGATTCTCGGGTTGGGCAGGTGATTGGAGCTTCGAAACTGAAACTGGAGGATGTCCGCGTCGCTCACAACCGCAGTAAGGCAGAACAACAAACACCAAACAGAGGGTTCCTGAAAGTAAGAACAGTTTTTGTATTTGTGTTTAACAGAGGGTTCTTGAAAGTTAGAACAGTTTTTGCTTTTGATTATTCATTTTTGTTTGGGGGGGTTCATGTTTCACATTAAATTGTTATTGCGTGATAGTCGAATGATGTAGGGACCATGAGGAATACGACTAGCAATCTTTCCGACACTGATATTGCACCTGTTTTGCTAGGGGGCCAGATGAACTCGAAGAAACTTTTGCGCATTTATGGGCCTTCTTCGCCTTATAAGTTCCCGAGTTTCGTAGTATGGCCCTGGGAACCCCGCATATACCCCTTACTTATCCCATATAGCCCAGGACCCCATACTTCAGAACCCTTTAAAGGTGAGGGGCCATGTTTAAGGGGCCATGAAACTACCCCTATATTTTCAGAGCAGAATCCCAGAGCCCTGGGAGGATCCAAGAAGTAGATCCCCTTAAGGGTTCCTAAGAATGACCCAGTAGTTGTATAGGGTACTTTTAAGGGGTTCTACTTTCTCTTGGTAGCCCAGTAACCAAAAAAAGGGTAGAGAGTACCACTGGCCTACCCTGTTTTGGATCCTTTCAGGGGTCTGGGATGGAGTCCTAATTGCCCCAGTTGTTCGAGTTCAGGTCCCCCAGGTTCGTGTATGTGGGGGGATGATAACTTGGGCCTGGAACTGCAGACCCCATAGGGTTTAGGGTTTAGGGCTTAGGGCTTAGGGTTTAGGGTTTAGCTTAGGGTCCGTCTTGAGAGTGGGTGGGAAATGGGGGTGGGGGGGTGGGGTGGGTATCCAAATGGCCCCTGTTATTGCTGACGAACTGCCAGACAAATGCCTTCAGTGCGAGTCACGATCAAGAGAGACATTGGGCAGGGCTGTTCTTCCCCAAATGACACCCAGTAAAAACTAAAGCGCGCTCACCAAGATTTTAGTTCTTACGAGGAGCCACAATGCACACAATCACCCACAACAGCAGCAGCATAGGACCTCGTAAAACCATAGACATTAAAACCCTAAAACCCTAAACCCGAAACCCTCAAAACCCTGGAACCCTAAAACCATAGACATTAACACCTCAAAGCCCTTGAACCCAAACTTCCAACCCCCCAAGCCCTAAAACCCTAGAAGCCCAAAAGCCCTACAACACCAAAAGCCCAAGAAAAACCCAACACCCTAAAACCCTATAGCCACCGAAAATCCGAAAATACCCAAAAGTCTCAAAACCCCAAGTCCCTGAACCCCATACGCACCAAAACCCTAAAACCCCAAAAGCACCAAAATCCTAAAACCCCAAAAGCACCAAAACACCCTAACACCCCCAAAAGCCCTTAAACCCACAAACATCCCTGGTTGCGGCCTGCGGCCCTGCCGAGGCATCTCGGGGGCAAGTCGCAGACGATCCGGCGCAGGGTGCGGACCATACAGGCGCTGGGTTTAGGGTTTCAGGGTTTAGAGTTTAGGGTTTAGGGCTTCAGGATTTGAAGGTTTTAGGGTCTTAGGGCTTAGGGTTTCGGGGCTTGGGGTGTTAGGGTTTCAAGTTTGGGGTTTGGCGTTTGGGGGTTTTAGGGCTTCGGTTTTTAGGGATCAGGGTTTAGGACAGGGTTTGAAGCATCTTGTGTAAGGCTCATGGGGTGTATCGGGTTTGGTAGGGTCGAGGTTGTAGGGTGTGAACCCCAAACAGGAATAAGGGCCTGCTCTCCTAGAGAAGGTGTCCGAGGGTTCAGGGATGGCTTGGAGCACTTGTGCCCAGAACTCGGGCCTGGAATCCGAACCATCCCGGTGAGCCAGAAGGACGTGCGGTGATGGAAGCTTCTTCTGTTGGTCTTTGAGGGTTTCAGGGTTTTGGGGTTTGGGGCTTTTTGGGGGTTTGGGGTTTGGGGCCTTTTGGGGGTTTGGGGTTTTGGGTTTTAGGGGGTAGGGTTGAAAACAGAGTTTTGGGGTCTGCACCGCGTGAAGCCAAACAGGAAAACCCGAGCTGATAAGGAATTTGATTTTGGGGTTTCCCTGAACCCTAAACCCAAAACCCAAAACCCTAAACCCTTAGGGTTAGGGTTAGGGTTTATGCCCAGCTGCCTGCGGAAACGAAGCACCAGAAAACGAAGCCAAATCAAAACACCAAGCCCTGAATCCCCAAACTCCTGCCTGCCTCTCATTGATACCCGTTTTTTCGCTTGCTGCAATTGAAAAAAACTAGGTACTCTAAAGCAGAGCAAACATTACGGGTTCCATGTACACTTCGAGCAAAACCTCGGCCCTAAACCCCTTACACCCAACATCCTATCACCTGACTGACCAATCAAACCCTCTAAAAACCTCTAAAACCCCAAGCCCTAAAACCCTAACACCCATAACCCTACACCCGAAAAACCCTAAACCCTAAACCCTCAACCCTGAAATGCCACGTCCGAAAACACGCCAGCCCGTCTTCGCGAGGCGCTTGACGGTGTTCATAGGGATGCTAAGGCTCGATAGGGGCACCTCCCGTTGGGGGGTGGGCGGGGCTGTGGGGTGAGGGGGTTTAGGGTTTAGGGTTTGGGTTTAGGGTTTAACTTGCGGGGCTTCTGAACCCTAAACCCCCAATCCTTAAACCCGAAACCCTTGAACCAAAACAAACAAAGGTTAAAGAACAGCTGTAGGGCTGAGGGTTTAGGACGTAGAGTTCAGGGCTTCAGGGGCTTCAGGGGCTTCAAGGCGCAGGAACGGATCAGACCTTACACCCTAAGCCCTGAAAGGGTTTAGGGTCTAGAGTTTAGGGGTTTAGGGTTTAGGGTTTAGGGTTTAGGGTTTAGGGTTTAGGGTTTAGGGTTCAGGGTTTAGGGCTAGACAGCCGAACTGGAACCGGCAGCTCCCTTTCGCTCCTCCCACGACCGCGAACATGGCCTGCCCTGAAGCCCTGAAGCCTTAAACTTGGGCTTTTCCCCCCATATACTAGCAGTAGGGTTTAGGGTTTAGGGTTTAGGGTTTAGGGTTTAGGGTTCGGGATTACAGTAGGGGGTACTAGAACCCCTATTAAGCACTGTTAAGTATAATGGGGAACGTCCCAACCCTAAACCCTAAACCGGGTTCAGAGCTTATGGTTCACCGTAGGGCCCTCAAACACTTGAACTGAAGGCTTATTCATACAGGAAACTTCTCTTGTCGAATGAGTGTCAGGCTGTCAAAAACCCTAAACCCTAAAGCTTAAACCCTAAACCGCTGAAGCCCAACTTTTGACTCCTTGGCCGCCTGCTCCTCCTCTTCTGCAAGTGCCATCTCCGCCTGTGCCACCGGACAGGGAACTCTCCCAACCGGCCGATAAGTTTGGGGTTTAGGGTTCAGGGTTTCGGGGCCCTAAAACCCCTAAATCTCGTAGAACCCTGCGCCCCTTTACCCCCAAGAGTTTCAAGAGAACTACCAGCTCTTGAGGCCCCCGAAACCCTAAACCCTAAACCCTAAACCCTAAACCCTAAACCCTAAACTCTTAGGGCCCTCAAGGATTTCCTGTCTCAGCGATCCAACGTCTTAACGCCTTTGCTGAGGGGAGGTTGAAGTTCGGTCTTCGGGGCTTGTGATTGGGATGTTCCAGCTTTAGGGTTTAGGGTTTAGGGTTTGGGGTTTCCCCCTGAAAGAGTAACAAACCTTCATAGGGATTATAGTAGGTGGGTACGATAATCTCAGTAAGGCTGCTAGTATAAGGGGAAGCATCCCAAGCTTGAGAACTTGAAAGAATGAACCCCCGAACACCCGAAGCAAACGAGACAAGTTCAGCTCAAAGCAGCCCTGAACCCCCAACCTGCTGGACCCTCAACCCCAGTAGCCCTTGTGTACGCAAGATTTTGGCAAAACGAAAAGAAAAGCAGAACCGCGTGGATCCAATCATTAAAACACAAAGACCACTCAGCACAGCAGGTCCTTTGGTGCCAGTGACGACGGCCCCCTATAAATTGTACGAACCCTGCCCCCCCCCCCCCCCCCCCAAAAAAAAATAAAAATAAAAAAGAAAAAACATATATATATATATATAATCTTGCTAAGGCCCCAAAATCGAGTTTCTGTAGGGCATAACAAGGCAGCCATTTTTCCTCAACAAGATCCCAGTACGGCTCCATGTACCTAAGTAGTACATAGTGGGGCTTCCCAAAACCTGGATGCCCTTGTTGAAGGTTCCTATAGTAGGAATGAGAGAAGGAAAGAAGGAAAAAGGTTGAGGGTTTAGGGATTAGGATTTAAGGGCCTTTAGGGTCTAATACCTATGTAGACCTTGACCCTGAAGCTACGTCCGACTCGTCGTCCCCCAAACGTACTCCCCAAAGCTCACTAGGCCACTTGCAAGCTGCACCTCCATGATGGGAAGCGTCACGACAGCACGGAGGAGCGACTGCTTCGGTTCTTAACTAGTCCTTTGCGTGGCACGTGGGAACTTCCTTTGCAGTCGAGTGATGGTCAACACCTTCCCATTCCGTGTTTGTGAGGATGATGCATGCACAACTGTGTTCCGCGACGATGCTGCCTTCTAGGTGGTCTAGCTTAACCTGACATGGTTCGGTGCATGCCAGCTGGCTTAGCATGGCTCTAAACCTGAACTCCACACCCCAAAACCTGAAACGCCTACCACCGCGTGAACAAACGCTTGAGCCGTGGATTGTCGGTGGTCCCGGTGGCCGCGGTCCAGAAGAAAGCTGAAGGAGCTCAGAAACCCCTTCAGGGATGCACCTTTTACTGAGGCTTAGGGTTTAGGGTTTAGGGTTTAGGAGTACACCTTGACCTGCACTGGAGATCCCAATATCATGTGCTGCTAGGGCATTGGGCTGTCTCAGAAGCTCAAGCACAGCCACTCCATCACAGAGCTCACGCCGCATACCCTAAACCCTAAACCCTAAACCCTAAACCCTAAACCCTAAACCCTAAACCCTAAACCCTAAACCCTAAACCCTAAACCCTAAACCCTAAACCCTAAACCCTAAACCCTAAACCCTAAACCCTAAACCCTAAACCCTAAACCCTAAACCCTAAACCCTAAACCCTAAACCCTAACCCTAAACCTTAAACCCTAAACTGTACAGAAGCACTACCGGTGGCCTCGTAGATCTTCGGCCCCTTCACAGGGATCGACACCTTCATGGTGGCAAGAAAGCACAGAAGCGCTACAACTTGAACGCCAAGTGCTGCACTAGACCCAGGAGTAGCCTAGGAAAAAACACAGGGTACCCTTTTTTTGCTTTTAAGGGGGTTACAGGGGAAGCCCAACCCGAAAAAAAAGGGAAGTAAGGGCCTGCTCCGGGTGCTAGTCTACTTTTGTGCCCTAGAGCTCCTGAGCCCTGTCATCCTTAGGACCCTTAGGATCGAAATTGTGTTCGCGGAGTTGTTAGAGGTATTGCTTGTTCAGAATTGCGTCGCTTGGTCCCATTACAACATAAGCCTGCCACCAGCTACCCTAAACCCTAAACCCTAAACCCTAAACCCTAAACCCTAAACCCTAAACCCTAAACCTGACCCAAGCAGCCGTCCACCCTCAAAGAGACAATCCACCGACTGGGCCTCCACGAAAGGGCAGGAGAGCTCGACCTGTCCGGGGCTCTTGTGGGGTTTTGGGGCTTCGTCGGATTTATGAATGCTTCAGTACGGGGTTAGGGTTCGGGGTATCTCGGCCCTAAACCCTAATCCTACACCCTAAACCCGAAACCCTAAAGGTTTAGGGCATGTTGAGCTGTTTGGGGGGATCTAGGGATCCATCACGATGTCGGCTGCTTGGTGCTGAAGCGTTTAATCGTGGCATATCATGTGTATATATGTATATATACACGTAAACATATATACATACGATACTGTGTATACATGTATGTGTATATATAAAAAAAAAGTATAGACACACTTACAGATAAATGCATGCATACGTCGTACATATATACAAATACATGTACACATGTACACAGTCTTAACCCCTAGTAGGAATCCCAAATTCCTACATCAAGGGGTGCTGGATAACCCCAAACCCAGACTGAACTTGGAGCCCCAGCAAAAATTGAAATGTTTGCTGCTTCTTATAAGAATTATCTATAGTACCCAAAAAAATTAGACAGTATTTCCAAGTACCCCTAAGCAAACCTCGCAGCCGCCTGGCGCTTCAACACCAGCTTGCTGGCACCCATCGCCTCGTAGATGCCCACGTGCCTGAACCCTAAACCCTAAACCCTAAACCCTAAACCCTAAGCCCTAAACCCTAAACCCTAAACCCTAAACCCTTCGCGCTCTGGTCTTTCGGTTTGAGGGAGGGTTGACCTTAAGCCCCACTGAACTTGCAGACTGGATTAGGGTTCAGGGTTTGCAGGTTTAGGGCTTACAGCAGGGTGCGATTTTTTTGCAAGGTGCAGGCAGCAGGCACGAGGCTGAGTGCATTGATACAACTGAAGCTTCACACTAGCTAAAAAGGAATACTTGGATTCTGTCTTTGTAGGGAGAAAGTATCATGGCGGAAATGCTGGCAACCTTGTGACGCATTCATGTTGCCTGCATCAGGGAGGGCAGCATCAAATGGCCGGAAAACTGTGAGGAACTTGAGATGACGAGGCTATCAGCTAGACTGCGCTTCGTCCTTGAACCCTGTTTCAGTCACGAACTTGAGATGACGGAGCTTACGGTGACCTGCATGTCCTTGATATCGTTCCAATCACGAGGTTTTTCGAAAACCCTAAACCCTAAACCCTAAATCCCTAAACCCTAAACCATCTTTCGGTGACGAAGCTGTCGATGACTCATCTCTCAGTGGCGGATCTCCAGGTGACAGGGTTTCGTTGACGAGCCTAACAATGTTGAGTTGCGGGAACTATATATATATATGTATATGTATATAGATATAAATGTAAATAAATAAATAAATAAATAAATATATATATATATATATATATATATATATATATATTCATTATTGTCGCTATTCAAACATGCAACCTCTGCTCTGCGCCCTTAGGGTTTACGATTCAGGGCTCGACATTGTGGCGCATTCTCGATGTGTATCGTCAAAGGCTTCAGGCGAAAGTGCAGGCTTCCGTTTATGTTTCAATAAGCCCGTTTGCTCTGGGCTGACCGACTCGTTTAGTATGCTCGGTTCGAGATTCATTCGTGCCTCGATCCAAGATCTCCTGCAAGAGTGGATCATCAGCGTTAGCTTTCGCATGTATCCCAGTAGCTTGCACTTTTGCAGTAACCAAGTGTGTGTGTGTGGATCTCATCATGAAGGTCCTGTGGCATCTGAGAATGACGCCGCTCGAGAAAATTCGATAACTGTAGCGGAGAGCGCACCCTAAACCCGAAACCCGCAGAAATCTGAAGGAAAGTTCCTGGCTCGGAAGATGGGCATTCTTCCCTTTTCCGCTCCCTGAAGTTGTTCCTTGAAACCCTTCCGCCCATTAACCCATAAGACCCCCAATACCAAAACCTCAGAACCCTCTAAACCCCCGAAATAGTGGATCCGAAGAATGGGGCCCTTAATTGGCCCTTTAGACAAGTGTAAGGGACCACAACAAGGGCCTCCAACCTTACACAAAAACCAATCTAAAGCCTCTAACCCCTTCGACCCTTGACCCTTGAAGCCCTTAAAGCCCTTTAACCCCCCTTAAACCCCCCTAAACCCCTTAGACCTAATGCGCCGCTGAGGGGCTCCGCGTCATCCCGTTCTGTGGTGTTCGAGCCATAGTCGTGCATCTGGCTCAGGAAGAAGTCGCGCTCCTTCCAAGGTATTAAGGTTTAGGGTTTAGGGTTTATAAGGTTTAGGGTTTAGGGTTTAGGACTTGCACTCCCCCAAAAAATCCCCTGGTTCTTAGTAGGGAATGATGGAATGAGGGCCCTATGTAGTACCCTATTTTTTGGTTGGCTACTTGATAAGGCAACCTTGAACCAACATAAAAAAAGGTAAAGGGTACCACTGGCCTACCAAGCAAAGGAGGAACTCTACTGAACCTGAACCCTAAACCCTAAACCCTAAACCCTAAACCCTAAACCCAAGATGTATCTCGTTGTTGCTGGTAAGGTTAAGTCTCGTGTTCTACTCTACTCATATAGGAGCATCCACAAGAGCTTGGGGTTTAGGGTTTAGGGTTTAGGGTTTAGGGTTTAGAGTTCAGGGTTTAGGGTTCCAGACAGCACTGAAAGCTTGGTCCTCGTGAAGCCCCTAGGCACATACACCAGGTGCCCGTGCTGAAAGCCTGCGAACCCTGACGCCCTGAAGCTTAACCCCTAAGCCCTTAAACCCCTAAACCCCGAAGCCCTTAAACCCCCAAGCCCTTAAACCCTTAAACCCCTAAGCCCTTAAACCACTAAACCTCTAAACCCCTCAACCCTTAAACCCCTAAAACCCCTAAACCAGCCCATCCAGGTCGCCAGAACCCTAAACCCTAAACCCTAAACCCTAAACCCTAAACCCTAAACCCTAAACCCCAAACCCAAGCCCTCAAGGCTGTCAAAAGCTATGAGGCCCTCAGCCCTGCACTGGAAACCCTTCGAGATACCCAAACCCTAAACTCTAACCTCATAAGGCCCACCCCCTCAAAACAAAAAGAAAACTAAGCACCATAAAGCCCTTAAAAACCTCAAGCCCCAAAAAGCACTAACTTAGAAACACCTTTCAGGGCCAAACTCGAAACACCCTTGAAAACCGCAACCCCTAACCCCTAAACCCTAAACCCCCTAAAACCCCTAAACCCTAAACCACCTAAAACCCCCCTAGAACCCCCCTAAAACCCCCTAGAACCCCCCTAAAACCCCCCTAAAAACCCCCTAAAACCCCCTAAAAACCCTCCAAAATGTCAGACTTCCCTCCTGATTGGCGCGGAGGGAGCCCCAGGTGTTGATGGCTTGGTGAAAGGCCGCCAGCATGATCGTACCTGGGCGGCTTAGGGTTTGGAGCTTGGGATTTAACCCAAAACCCCTGAGCCCTAAACCCGAAACTTTTGGGTTTGGGGCTTGGGATTGAGCCGAAACCCAAAACTGTTAGCTCTAGAGTTTGGGGCTTTGGGTTTCAGAGTCCAAAACCCCTGAACATTCGAGTATGCATTGAATCATAAACTGAGCCCTATTATGATGCCAGGGATATTCCTTAACCAGGAAAGGCAAGCTTTCAGCGGGCAGGGTTAGGGGTAGAGATTTTGAGGACAGGGGTGGCTCGGGTGCTCTCGTTATCACACAATTGGCCCCCCCTGTCATGGGGGGGGGGGGATGTTTAGGGTCTTTTGGAATCTTGCAGCTCCTATCATAGGCCCCGACCCCCGAAAGTACAAGAAGTTGGTGGCATTTGGCACGGTAAGAAGCCCAAACCCCCCACCGAATTTCGGGGCGATCTCAGAAGCCCCTACACCTACACCCTAAACCCTAAACCCTAAACCCTAAACCCTAAACCCTAAACCCTAAGGGACCCTAACCCCTAACCCCTAAACCCAGACCCTCCGGGGTGATCCCAAAACCTACAGCCCTCGCTCCGTTTGCCCAGGCACCATTGAGCTTGAGCACCTCGCGCACCTCCAGCTGGCCTCCTGAAAGGGTTTAGGGTTTAGGGTTTAGGGTTTAGGGTTTAGGGTTTAGGGTTTAGGGTTTAGGGACCCCACGGATCTCGGGTGAGGCTTTCCGAAGCCCGAAACCCCGAAACCCCGAACCCCTTGATGGGCTTAGGGTTTAGGGCTTAGGGCTTAGGGTTTAGGGTTTAGGGTTTAGGGTTTCGGGTTTAGGTGAACCTATACCCTGAACCCTCCGTAAACTGGGATCACCAACCCCTTGTTAGCATGCTACTCTGTTGCCCATCATATGGTCAGTTCCTCCCTTTTCGGGCACCCTAATATTAGGGGCCGCCTTATGCAAGGGACGATAATCTAGAGAAGTGACCATATGATGTGGACCCTACAGCAGCAGCCCCAACATTCCTTACAAACCGAAACCTTGCTGTTAGGGACCATTTGCGGGTGCCGCCTCTTTGAGTCTCTATGAGACAAAATAAAAAGACACCTTGGCTTCTGGGCGCACGAAAATTGTGAAAAAAAAGGCCCCAAGCCCCAAAACACCCCCAACCTAAAACGTTGCCCCTCAAACCCTAAATCCTAAACCTTTTTTGAGTTGACTATGTAGTCCCCAAAAAAAAGTGGATCCCCGACCTAATCGAACCCTAAACTCTAAATCCTAAACCCTAAACCCTAACCCTAAACCCTAAACCCGAATAAGCCCTAAACCCAAACCCTAAACCCTAAACCCTGAACCGCCTGCGGTGCCGTTGTGGGCCGTCCATGGTGGGCACTCACCGCGCAGCGGTGCATGGAAACCATGGGTGCCTTTGGGGTCTAGGCTTCAGGGCTTAGGGTTTAGGGTCTTGCGCTCTTCAGGTACCCCTAAACCTTAAATAATTTAGGGTTTAGGGTTTAGGGCTTAGGGTTTGGTAAACCCTAAGCCCTAAGCCCTAATCCCTAAGCCCTAAACCCGAAACCCTAAACCCCGAAATCCTTGCTCCCGAACCCCTTAACCCTTGTCAACCTTAGTTTCAGGGGGCTTTTGCTCCTTTGGCGCCAAACTTCTCCAGGTGCCTTAGGGCTTAGGGCTTAGGGCTTAGGGCTGAGGGCTTAGGGCTTAGGGCTTAGGCCTTATAGGTTATAGGGCTTAGGGCTTCTAGGTTATAGGGCTCAGGGCTCAGGGCTCAGGGCTTATAGGGCCCCCCTCTCAGAGTCACTCACGCCGAGCCGCAGTGCTCCACCGGAAGGCAGACACCTTCACCTCCGCCGCGCAAGGGGGGGGCTTCGTGCTCAGAAATTCGTATTACTATTATTATTAGTAGTAGTATTATTATTGTTATCATTATTATTATTAGTATTCTTATTATTATTAGTATTATTCGTATTATTAGTATTATTAGTATTATTATTATTAATATCATAGGGTTCTCAAGGGAAGGGGGGTTCATGGGGGTTAGGTACCTAGGGAACCTTTCTTGGGCCCCCCTCCCTTGAGAACCCTGTAACATTACGATCCCAAAGCCCCGATGTGAACATATGTAAACCCTGAAAAAACCCCAAACGTTGATGACTACTTGCCCTACGCCGACTCGGGGAGGGGGGGAGACCATGAGCCCCTTAAGGGTCTAGGGTGTATCAGAACCCAACAAAAAAGGGTTTAGGGTTTAGGGTTTAGGGTTTAGGGTAAGAGCCAGGGCTCGGTGGATCGGTCGCGGTCCGCAGATCTCGGGGGAGCGCGCCATACAGGTCTCCTGTCGAGCGCCCCATGGTGTTTGGGGTGTACGGTTTAGGGTTTAGGGTGTTCGGGGTGTTTGGGGCTATTAAGGGTGATTCGGGTTCTGGGGTTTAGGGTGTTTAGGGTGTAGACCTGGGACTGCCGCTGCCAGTTTTCTAGGATATACCTACGGTTTAGGGTGCTTAGTGTCTTTAGGGTGTCAGGGGCGCTTTTAGCGTAGGGTGCAGCACGACTGCCGACTTTCTGGCCAGGTGGATGCCCCACCACCCCCCTCCCCCCCGCCCGGAGCCGCGAACCCCTCCAAAGAATCACACGCACCCTGTACCCTGAACCCGAAAACCCTAAACCCTTAAACCATGAAACCCTAAAACCCGAAACCCTAAACTCCAAACCCTAAACAACGCTCACCCCCAAAACAGCCCCAGTCCTAAGCCCTAATTCTATGCCCTCTAAGCAGCTTCCCCTCCAGCCCTAAACCCTAAACCCTAAACCCTAAAACCCAATCCCAAAAAATCCTAAAAATCCTAAAAATCCTAAAAACCCTAAACCCTAAACCCTGAACCCTAAACCCTAACCCCTGAACCCTGAACCCTAAACTCGAAACCCTAAACCCTAATTAAACCCCCAACCCAACACTCCAGGCCCTAAACGCCCCGAAATGCTTCGCGGTCCCAGTTGGTGCAGAACATCCCACGGTCGGTTCCGCAGTCTTTGTGGCCTTGGCGGCTCGTTGTCGCTGCACCATGTGAGGGGTTCAGGGTTTAGGGCTAGGGTTTAGGGTTTAGGGTTTAGGGCTAGGGATAAGGATAAGGGTTTAGGGCAAAGGGCTTAGGGTTCAGGGTTTGGGGGTGTAAGGTTTCAGGGGCATCCCACTTATCCCGAAACCCGAAAGCCCCCCCCCTAAGACTCCGGTCCCTCCACCCTCCTGGGCTTGGCATCTTCCCTGAATGAAGGCTCCTGGCACCCGGATCCCGACGCAAGAAGGTTCCCCAGTGAGGCCACAGCTTTGGGATAAAACTTGGGGGCTCAGGGAAAGTAGCATCTCAGGCTGTGATCTTAAAGCACTAGAGTTTCGATCGTCAGTTTAGTGGAAACCCTAAACGCTCTTTAAAACCCTAAACCCTAAACCTTAAACCCTAAACCCTAAACCCTCTAATTTTTAAGCCGAAAAAACGGGCTCCGGGCTGTTGCATGCCTTCGTCCCACGGCAGTGGCCATCGATACTGCGACCCGACACGCAGGTAGAGATTGGATTGCAGAAGCCGTCCTGCAACGACAGAACTTACGAGTAGAGCTCAGAGGTTGAAGAGTTTTTCAGGCTTCGTTAAAAAGCTTCGAACCCACATAGCCCCAAACCAGCCAGAAGCCTAGAAACCGTGTGCAAGCTGGGTGGGTTTTGCGTTGTGGGTCAGACAGGGCCGTTTAGGAAAGTGGGAGGGGGTAGGGAGAGGGAGGGAGGGAGGGAGGGGGGGTGAGGGGGGGCGGGGGGGGGAAGCATTTGGCTGGAAAGCCCGTGGCTGAAGGCCTTCATTTTGATGTGCTTCCTTCCTTGCATTTTTGGGGTTTAGGGTTCCCCGGACCGTTTGGTTTTCAAAGCCGCCGACGCTTCAAGGCATGCTCGAAAGCTGCCGTGCTGACTGGACTCTCCCTCGGGTTCTTACTGGCATTGGCATTGGCTGCCTCCAGCAAACGCACAATCTCGACGTGTCCCTCAGAAGATGCACGTGCAAGAGCGGTCGTGCCGGACTTGTCCCGCAAGGTCTTACATGCACCGGCTGCCAGCAGCAAACGTACGATCTCAAAATGGCCCCCGGAAGATGCGCGCATGAGAGCAGTCGCACTGTCGCAGTCCTGCAAGTTCGTGTCGGCACCAGCTTCCAGCAGCAAACGTACAATCTCAACATGCCCCCTGGAAGACGCGAGCATGAGAGCGGTCGCGCCGATCGTCCAGGCACGCAAGTTCTTGCCGGCACCAGATTTCAGCAACAAACGTACAGTCTCAACGTGGCCTTGAACGGATGCTTGCATGAGAGCCGTCGTGCCGCTCTCGTCCTGCAAGAGCAGGTGAGCACCAGCTTGCAGCAGCAAACGCACGATCTCAACATGGCCTTGGACAGATGCGCACATGAGAGCAGTCTCGCCATCACAGTCCTGCCAATTTTTGTCGGCACCAGCATCCAGCAGCAGGCGCACGATCTCAGTGTGGCCTTTGGCACATGCATGCATGAGTGCTGTCACGCCGTACCCACCCTGCAAGTTCTTGTTGGCACCAGCTTCCAGCAGCAGACGCACAATCTCAATGTGGCCTTGAACAGATGCGCGCATGAGAGCCGTGTCGCCGTGATGCTGCCCGTTCTTATCCGTCCCTGCATCCAGCAGAGCACGAGCCACTTCGACGTGCCCGGTCTCCGCAGCATATTCGCAAAGCTCACGCACAGCCTCAGGCATCTGCTCTGGCTTGAGGAGGGACAGCACCACCAGCTGAAGGTCCTCGGGCCCATCCAGGGGGGCGCTGTTCTTCAAGCAGGTCCCAGCCTGCAGGAGCTCTTGCCGGCATACTGGGTGGCCATGCCGCGTGCGCAGGTGCCGCTTCAAGGTCATCACGTCACTGAGCTCCTCGGTGGGCACCGCCGCGAGCTCTCGTCCCGCGGCACTCCAAACACGCAGCATCCGGAGAGTCGCAGACCTGGCACCCTACCTGGGACTCGTTTTACCTTCAGCTTAGTGGCATAACTTCCCCTTAAATTAGTAGGTATATCCCATTATAAACTGTTGGTAAAGAGAGTACCAGGTACTTCACTAAGGCCAAAAGTTTCGTTGCCCCCATCGAGCCTCCTGTCGATCTGGAACCGAAACAAACTGAACCCTAAAACCCCAAACCAAAACCCTAAACCCTAAACCCCCAAACCCTAAACTCCAAAAAGAGGGAACAAAGAACTTCGAGGCATCCTGGCTTCACACTCAAAGGTCCTAAGACCTCTACCTGCACCCAAAAATTGGAGGAGGATTTGGGCCGTTAATTATGACTAGGTTGCTCAGTGAGCTAGGATGAAAAAAAGGCGGCTCTTTGCTAAATGGGTTGATAAGGGAACCTAAGCCCCCCCAAAAAAGGAATAAGGGCACTACTGGGCATCCTAGATGAGGTACACTAAGGGTTTGTGTTTAGGGCTTAACGCTTTAGGGGTTGCCCTAAACCCTAAACCCTGAACCCTAAACCCTGAAACCTAAACCCCAAAGAGATGTCCTTGATGGGCTTGTCGCCACAGTTGCGGGTGCCTGGGGCTTTTCGGGCGCGCCGCAAGAATTGGATGTTGGCTTTGCAGTCGTAGGGCTTGAAGGGTTTAAGGGTTTGAGGCTGAACTAGAGCTTACCTGGAACGCCACAGTGTATCTCAAAAAGGATACTCTTTCTAAAGTGACACTAAAAACTGTCACAGCTAGCTTGTTCACCATTATTTGTATACACTTTCCAAAGGTGTCATAAATAAACATCACAGTGGCAAAGTGTAGCTTTTTCTGTTTCATGTAAACCCAGTAAACCCACAATTGCCCTAGATCTATGCTAGTGCCCCCAAAATGGGGAACGTTACCCAAAATCATTATGTACTGGCTTGATATCATATACTTCTAGGCCATTTAATGCCGACATATGCATATAGTCTGCAGGCAATGCCTTATAATTAATGGATCGCATGTCTTTGCCTCGTATGCAGCCCTTGTGGAGCCCAAAGACCGAAAAGTGCATTCTCATGGGTTCTCCAGGCCACGAGCAGGTCAAACAGATAAGGCCTCTGACTCCTACATCCCCAACCCTTGCTTCCTAAATACCTACTGGAACCTTCTACTTATGGCTTGTCTACGGGCCGGCAGACCTTGGCCTTCTATGGAACTAGCCACAATTAAACGTATTGCCTCCTACATAGCCAAGCCATTGATATGGGTATTGCCTCCTACGTAGCCGTGTAGCCACGCCAACTTTAGGAAACCCATGGAAGCCAACCTTTGCCTCCCATGTAGCTAATTAGGCGGTTGAACCCCATGTAGCTATTGAACCCCAACCTTTGCGTTCTATGAAGCTAAATTATAGGCGAACCTTGTGGAAGCCACAGCAAATTGAACTTGCCCTTACGCAACCCAGACCTTCAGTTTCTGTGTAGGGAGGCAACCCGGACGCGAAGCTCAAAGTGCAACGTTTATTAATATAGGATCACTTGCGTTTCTGCAGCATCAGCAGTGGTTTGCGAGGACCCATGATGGTGACTGTGTTGTTTGGCGAATCTAGATAGACAGGTTGTGTCAACTTGGACTGTTTGGGAGTTTTTTCGTTTTGGGTCTCACACAACACTTTCTTGCGCCAAACCTAAAAAGGGTACACAGTGGCGGAAAAAGCGTACGGTGGCGTACGTAGGGCGAAAAGTGGCGTACAAAAGCGTACGAATCGTACCCATATTTCCGTCACTTTGTCGGTTCCGTTTCTGCCCAAAATTTTCCCGAACCGAGAAAGTGCTCGATTTCCCTATTGTGCACTGTTGTTCTTGGCCCGGGAAAGAACATTTTTGGGGGTGTGTGGGTGCATATGACAAACTTGCCGAAGCTTTTGCTGATTCTGGACACACGAGTGCCGATTTCCCAGTTGGGAGGCTCTGCCTACTTTGTTTTTTGTTTGGGGCATGCGTCCTTTTGCACTCCTACTGCCTATTGTACACAATCGGTCTATACAGGCTTAAACTGAAAGGTGGTGGTTGCCGGGGTCACAACCCTGATGTCCAACACATTTGCAAGCTATGTGCTGTCGTGTACTGGCAGACTGCCCAGAAGAAGACGAAGTAAGTCTACAAAAAATCTACGACAGCTTTGTATATTAACCCTCAGTTCATTGGAAAACCACGGACCAGGTTGTCTTAGAAGTGGCTCCCCCCTCAGTCCTAAGGGAGGCTGTGTGGG
>CAJNDS010000680.1:171203-236203 GCA_905221605.1 Symbiodinium natans
ATCAAAGGCTCAAGACACAAGACAGTCACAAGACACAAGCTTGATGCTGCTACGCATGCAATCTCACTGCGCAAGCTGATTCAGGCTTCTGGGGTTGTGGGCACGACACGCTGCCACATCGCTGGGCATGCGCTGGGTAAAAACCCGACAATCTGGAAGGCCATTCTTCCTCGTCGCCATGACCATCGGATTTTTCGGTTGTTCCGCATCTGCGATGTAAAATGCTTCACATCTCAGCTGAGCGGAATAACAAACACTACACAAATACAAACGAATGACACACACAAAACTCACAAGCCCGAACCCACCCACCGACCCAATCACGCCGGGCCGCAGCGTACCGCAGCTCAAAGCCCAGTAGCTCCCCGAAGCTTCGTCCCATGTGAGCCAGGGCTCACCCCGCACGGATTGGATTATGCCTGTCTCAAAGATTCGTTTGACGTAGCTCCTTGTGGTGGAGCCAGTTTTCCTCTGGTTTTGTGCATGCCTCTGGATGGCCGGAGTGCCGTCCGGCTTGTACCATGCAACGGTGCGGCGTTGTCCTTCCTAAGGCTGTCAGGCTACGGCAACAACACATGATCATGACAAGAGAGTGAGCGGCTGAAACAACAAGTGACGACTTCCATGTTTATAGATGCATACGATATGCTTGTACGCTACACATAGAGCGCTGCGTATCACAAAGGCGTGTCAGCGCTGCCCGCGCTGCAAAGCCAAGTATTATCAGCTAGAGTCTTGGTAGATTTCGAAGATCTTCTCCAGCAGAACAACACCTGTCTCCTTGTTAAACCGATCAGTGAGATCCAACGATTGTCCGAACAGGACTTCGTGGGCGCGTTTGTACCTGGATGCGATAAGGGTCTCATGAGCTCATGTTACTACAGCAGCTACAGCCGCTACCGCTTGTTACAGCTGTTACAGCAGCTACTTTTCGCCGAGAGCAGCACGCATCTTGCATGGATTCCTTCACTTCCTTGGCATCTTCTCCGGCGTTGTTGCTGCCATTCAGAGAGGTCATCTCCCTTAGATTCCCTAGAGTATCGCTCATCACAACATCACCAACAAATTGTCTTTTTGTTGAATAGATTTCTCACAGAAACAAACTACGCACTGCCAGATGTTTGGGTCACGCCGGCGCACCGGTCACACCTGTCACATCGCCAAACATGACTAACGTCTAGCGTCCTCGGTGTTGATCCTTCTGGATCGAGTCGATTCAACGGGATTTTGGTTGTGTCACGTCACGTCGCGTAGCTTGTGCCAAAAAGGCTGCGACACAGCAGCCAATCAATAGCAAACAACAGCTTATGTCGTGACTGCGCAGCAACACTGTCTACATTGACTCAAACGAAATAAGTGTCCGACCACGTCGAGCAATTACTGGTTGCCACTGGTTGCCGCACTGGTTGCCACCCAGCCAGCCGCAAAAAATATGCAATTGAATAAGTGCCTGACACTCAGGAAGAAAGCATGTGCATGAGTCGAGACATGTCACATGACAACGACCATTGCTGATGGTTATGTGTAGTCACGACTCGGCGGCAAGCTGATCGTGCATTGCATCGGGATAACTTTTTTTTGTTTGCGTCAAGGTCCCGTGCAGCTGCAAGTCGTGGAACTCCATACACTGCATGCTGCATACCCAAGTGCTGCTAGCTGATGTTTGCTAGACATTGTGAGATTGTGAATATACATAAGACTGTGGGTTCCCGACAAAGCAAAAGAGTCAGCTGGAATATTGCACTCCGTGCTGATGACTGATGACTCATGAATTAGGAACGCATCTCGTGAAAGTGCTCAGGTGCTACAAGACTACATCAGACTTGCCCGGCAATGCCCTCACCTCTGGCTACCCGGGCCATTGATGCCAAGACTGGAGATAAACGTGCGGATGGATTGTGTCGTCGGCACATAGTCTTCTCCAGGCCTCTGCGAGTCAGGTCATCGAGCGGCAGAGCACCGTGTGTCAGGATGTAGAACAACACAATGGCTACGCTCTCATTGTGCATGCTGTTTCCCGCCATCCCGATTCTCGCTGATCTGCTGCATTCATCAAACGATGTCGTGGTTGGTACTGCTGCGAATGAACACATAGGCACTGAAAAGCTCAGCCACGTGTAGACTGGGAAGCCCTGTGCCAACAAGGCTTCGTTCGCAGTGAGCCATCTCGAATGATAATCGCTCCACATTACTCCTGTATTCCTGAGCAGTGTGTGCATATGACTCCAACTAGAGTATGCACTGAAGTCGGGATTCTGTGCCAAGCTGTAGCATCGGTTCCTGCAAAGCTTCTCGTAGCCTTCCCGAAATCGTTGCTCCATCCTCGTGAGACACATAGAGAAAGATAAGCTGTTCGATGCTCGGGGCACAATAGCATTGCCGTCAGCATCCTTGTGTACTTGCGAAGATGGTCTGCTAGCTGCCCACTCGAGCTCCGACTGTAGCTCCTCATCAGTTGCGACAAAGAATGCATCCCAAGGTGGTGTAGCGTCGCCCGCGTCACATATGCAAGGTCGTGTAAACTTTGCCACAAAGTCCACGAGTTGCATGTGGAAACTGCACGTTTTGTGTAGATGTCTACCTACAACATATTGCCGTTTTCGAGTAATTGGCCAACCAATTGCACCTGCATCAACTATACATGATTGTATCTCGTACAAATCAGATAGTAGTTCACTTAATAGTGAAACCGGGAATTCCTGGACGTTTTCTTGAATCCAGTATGCCTCCTGTATCTGGCGGCGCATGCTGATGAACGACATCAACCCCCACGTTGTCGCTCCTTGTAGTTCAGCCCTGCCACCGCGAATGCTAAAATCAGTACACGGTGATCCTGCAACATGAACATCTGCCTCAGGGGTGTAGCAATACGAATTGCATCGCATGCAATACGCGGAGCGTTTGGTGCATGACGTCGCGCTCAGTAATAGTTCCCTCAAGACTTTGTCGCACAACCGCATGCGAGACAGTGTATCCTTAGAATCGGTAGGCCTGGTAGGCCCGTTATAATAATGCACTGACAAACCGTTCGTTCTCAAGTTCTCAACTTATCAACTCACAAATTGAACTACCAAAACTCAACATGTAACTCACGGAATCGTCGAGCAGCAAGTCTGTCAGCTACACCCGGCAGCCAAAACTCGTTGATGTCACTGAAGAGACAGTTCGGTCCAGCTGGATGAACCATCAACTCTTGCTGAGCACACGCAGCCCACTCAACTGCCCAAAGATTCTGAATGGCTGGAAGTGTTTCGGTCGAAACTGTTTCGCCCAAGCTTCTCAACAGTCCCGCGCCCAACATAGCCAATGCAGTCGAAGGGCTATCAATTCCAGAGAATGAAGTAGATATCGACATGGATGCTAACCGTGCCTTCAAGCTCTGTGTGTACGCACGCTGGTACTCAAATGTACTCTGCTGCATCAGCAAAGCTGTTCCCACCATTCGTTCTGGCCACTGGAATAAAGTCAGCAGTCGCTTGCGCCGCTCACATAACGAGTCCACATGTGATTGTGATCTTGGTGTGCCTGGCGGTGTATCCTCAACAAGTGTGGGTTCGCTCGCCAAGTCCTCAGACTTGCTCGGCACGACTGTCACAGGCGCAGCTTGAGAAACATCATGCCCTTGCAGCATGCCTTGCACGGCAACATCGTCAGACAAGCCGCGTGTAACAGTTGCAGGTTCAACTCGATCCTGTACTTGCATGATTATATCTTCGTCTTCTGGCACCGGGACTTGCAATTCTAAAACATGCTTGGCCTCACCCTCCGCAGTGACAGCACCATGCACGACTTGCAACACAGCTGCAGCCTCGGCAGTAGTCTCTCGTGTCGTAAGCCATTCCGAAGTATGCTCCGGTTCGCCCTGCGCATTCGGATGTGCACACGCCGCAAGAGATGATGATGTTGATGATGATGTCGTAGCCCCTGCATCACCTGTCTCTGCTACTGGTTTGGGCTCCGGAAGCACACCGTCTGCGTGTGAACCAGTCGCACTATGCTGATCATCGTGCTGGTGACTATCATGCTGGCCAGGGAGTGTTGGATCTGCGTGCGATTGCAATGAGATATGCGTTGGCTCATCATCGTGCCGAGCATCAGCTAGATCTTCCGGCGCATGCGACTTTGGCTGAACATGTTTCCCGAAAAGGTTCCGCATGCCTTCGCTGGTCGCAATACCAAACCTCTTGACTTTATCATCTTTAGCGCGCTCATCAAGCTGGACACCTAGCGATGCTGTTCCATTGTCTTTGTTGCAAGGCTGCTTCCTTGGCGTTTTCGGAGGCGAGCCCCGATTCTTCTGGATTGAAGCCTTTGGCCCTGCCTTGGCTTTGGCTTTTGTGGCTGTGGCCTTGCCGTTACCAGATGCTTTCTTGCCCATGGTCGCGCGACAGCTACCAGCAACTAATACCTATTAGTAGACTAAAACCAAGACTACTAAGCACAAACAAATGCTGTATTGGTGCACTGTGTAACGACACATATGTCGCGTAGACACACGTGCGTGTCATTGCAGCAATGCGCCATGTACGGCACACGGCCTAGGTTTTATTCAATTGAGCCATAAGTGGTGCCTTGCAGCTTGCAGTATTGACGACGCACACACAGACATGTAACATGAGTGAACCACATGTGCACACTCACATTGGTTAACTGTTGTGCGCAGTGACAGACGTGAGTGAAACCATGGAAAGGTGGAATGCGGCCTGCAGCGTGTTTCTTGAAGTCGGTTGAGCTTGACAGCCTGAGCGCAAATTATTTGCGCGCAGAAGCAACGGACTTAATGTATGGGTGTGCGATTGTAGTAGTGTAGCATCATTAGAATTATGTCACAACTGAATTCTAAGGGCTTCTTGATAAGCCTCAGAATTAGAATTGTCTAGAAGAGATCCTCAGGACTGGAATTCTAAGGGTTCCTGTGTGCCCTTAGGATTGGAGTTCTAGGGGAGACTGGGCGGTCTTAGGATTGGAGTTCTAAGGGAGGAGGGGGGCCTTAGGATTGGAGTTCTAAGGAGGTTGCCCCTGGGACTTAGGATTGGAGTTCCCTTAGGATTGGAGTTCTCTACCCTTAGGATTGGAGTTCTAAGGGGGGAGGGTGCCCTTAGGATTGGAGTTCTAGGGGAGACTGGGGGGTCTTAGGATTGGAGTTCGGAGGAGGGGGGGCTTAGGATTGGAGTTCTAAGGGTTCCTGGGACACCCTTAGGATTGGAGTTCTAAGGGGGAGGGTGCCCTTGGGATTGGCGTTCTAGGGGAGACTGGGGGGTCTTAGGATTGGAGTTCTAAGGGAGGAGGGGGGCCTTAGGGTTGGAGTTCTAAAGGTTCCTGGGACACCCTTAGGATTGGAGTTCTAAGGGGGGAGGGTGCCCTTAGGATTGGAGTTCTAGGGAAGACTGGGGGGTCTTAGGATTGGAGTTCTAAGGCCCCCCTCCCTTAGGATTGGAGTTCTAAGGGTTCCTGGGACACCCTTAGGATTGGAGTTCTAGGGGGGGGGGGTGCCCTTGGGATTGGAGTTCTAAGGGTTGGTAGGGGGGTTAGGACTGGAGTTCTAAGGGTTTGCTGGGACACGCTTAGGATTGGAGTTCTAAGGGTTGGTGGGGGTTTCTTAGGATTGGAGTTCTAAGGGCTCGTGGGAGGGGGGGGCGGCCCTTAGCATTACAGTTCTAAGGGTTGGTGGGAGGGTCTTAGGACTGGAGTTCTAAGGGTTTGCTGAGGGGGGAAGGCGGTCCTTAGGATTGGAGTTCTAAGGGTTGGTGGCGGTTGTTAGGATTATAGTTCTAAAGGGTGACACCCTTAGGATCATAATTCTAAGAGTCCCTGCAAGGTGGGCCTTAGGATTAGGGTTCTAACGGTTCCTGTGCAGGGTGGCCCTCAGGATTGAAGTTCTAGAGGTTTCTGGGGCTGTTAGGATTGGAATTCTAAGGGTTCATGGTGGGAGACCTTCAGGATTGGAGTTCTAAGGGTTCATGGGGGGTGACGCTTAGCATTGGAGTTCTAAAGGGTTCCGGTGCGCCCTTAGGATTGGAGTTCTGGGGGAGGGGGAGGCCTTAGGATTGGAGTTCTAAGGGTTTCTGGTACACCCTTAGGATTGGAGTTCTAAGGGGGGGTGGTCCTTAGGATTGTAGTTCTAAAGGTTCATGGTGGGTATGAGGATTGGAGTTCTAAGTGATCCCGGGCGTTGTATTAGGACTCGTCCTTCTTCTCATCTTGCTCTGGCTTCCCTTGCTGGCCACGAGCCGGCGTTCTGCTTCTGCCCCGGTTGCCACGTGCAGGTGTCTTGCTTCTGGCACGGGCCTTTGCTGCTGAGGAGAAATTCTGCTGAATCACACAACACACCTCACCTCACATGCTCGAACGCAATCATGATGCTTCCTTGCTCTCGTCCACAGGCGGCGTGGTCATCGAGATGTCTGAGGTGTTCAGGTCGGTTGCCTCGCCAAGGTGACGGCGACAATACATGATATATTTGCACTGCTGCCGCTGCTGTAAGACTAATATACGACAATCCACATGCAGCACCGAACCTTGCGGCGACGCCTGTCCTTGTCCTTGTCGCCCTTGTCCTTTTTCTTTGGCTCCTGTCGCTCCTTTTCCTTTTTGTCCTCTTGGTCCTTTGCCTTGGGCTTGCTGCTGATGTCGGTTGAAGCAGTGGCAGTCACAGCCTCATCAGATGATGAACTGTCATTCGAGCTCGAGCCATCATCGTCGGATGAACTCTTCTTGGACTTGCTTGCCTCTTCCTGCTTTCGCCTTTGCTCTGCCGCTGTTGTCTCCTTTTGTAGCCTATCACTTGTTTCCTTTTCCTTTTGCTCCAGCAAAGCTAGCCGCTTCTCCTTTTCCTGCAACCTCATCGCAAGCTGTCGGTCCTCCTCCTCCTGTATCGTGCGCCTGTACTGCTTGGCAGCCTCTTCATGTTGCTGTGCCTGGTAGGCTGCATCTAGATTCACGCGCATGGCCTCCAGGCGCTTTGCTTCTTCTGCGTTTGCTCGATTCATTTCAGTCACTTGCTGCCACTGCTGATGCATACGTAGCTGCTCGGCATGTTGTCTTGCTTGTGCTTCTTGCGCCCTCTGAGCGCTTTCATGCGCAGCCTGCACGTCCTGATGTTCAAGCAACATTCATAACAACAGCTACCTGCAAAGAAATCGCACACGGCATCACTTCGCAACACAACGTGACCCCATGAATTCAATACAAGGCACACTCTTCAGGTCAAGTCTGGCTGCAGGTCCATGAAATCCATGATAAGTCTGTGATGAACGGGTCCTGCACGTCACAATCATAGTCGCTAGTCGCAGCCACAATTAACTAGCTACCAAGAAGCGATCAAGCAAGACTTGAACAGAGACTGACCGCTCGACAATTTACACGCCAGTCCTCTGCAAAGTGGAGTCCGACGATGGGCTCGCAGCTTCTGTTTCGGCCGGGCTGGCTGTTTGGACGATCATGGGTGCTCGGGACGGCCGGGGCACGGGCTTCCGCGGCTGCTGCTTCGGCAGTTCTGGTGCCGGTTGCCGTTTCGGCTGCTCTGGTGTCGCTTGTGCTGGCAGCGGCGTCTGCTGTGTCGGTGGCCCTGGTGGCTGCGGTTGCCCTGTCTGTGGCGGCGCTGGCGGCGGCGGCGCTGGCGGCGGCGGCGCTTGCGCCTGTTCTGGCGCTTTTGCCACGCACGGCCGCATGGGTGGATACATAAACTGCGTTCCCGGGATTCCGGGCGGTAGTCCCAGCAGGAGCGACTCGAGCGCGGTCAGTTGCAAAGGCACAATTGGTGGCGGCAGCAGAGCGCCGGGCGGAGCAAGAACTGGTTGCTGTGCCTGGAGGGCAGGCGCAGGAGGGACTGGCAACAAGCCAGGCTGCGGCTGCATCACTGTTTGTAGCGGTGGCGCGGGCGGTGCAGACATGAACGGTGCACTTGGGGCCCAAGGTTGTGGCTGCACTAGGTGTGGCGGGCGTGGAGCATACGGATGGGGTGGTGGCGGCGGCGGTGGCACCCACGACCACTTGGCCGTGGCGTTGCGTAGATCTGCCTGAGATGCCTGCACATTGGTCGCTGGGGTTGTGGTGCCTTGGATAGGTGGCTCTGGTCGTGACGGCGGCGGCACCAAACGCGGTTGTTGAGGTCGAGCCTTTTGTGGCAGCGGTGATGTGCTCTTGGGCGGCGTCTTCGGAGCCACCGCGGTGGAACAAGGCGGGGCTTCATCCATTGTCTTTCCGTCGGCTGCTGTTGTGTTTTAGTGATAGGCTAGGTGTTGGAGTTAGGAGCGTCCACAACACACATGACATACATGACAGAACTGACCCTATGGACTCGTACAGGCGTGCAAACGACATGCGTTAATCCACACTTCATGTCATGCAGCTCTGACGAGACCTGGAGAAAATTCTGCAGCACACACAGCGCAAAACACAAACGACACAGTCTCAAGCGTGACACAGCCCAAGCAAACACATGCGCTTGAAACATGCTGGCTGCTCACGTCTTGGCGCCCGGCCGGCTTGTCTCCACCGTCTCATCGGCTCGCGCGTGCAGAGAGTCATCGCCTGGCGGACATTACTAACAAAATGAGCACGCTGCGTTTGTGATTGCACTGCCGACAGCGACTGCGACACACACACACATACAGTTACATCTCATCTCGACCTCAACTTTCGCATGTTGCAGTCAGTCAGTAAGATTCTGGCGGAGTGTACGCAATAGTTCCAAGCACAAGCTGCATGTACCGGCTCTGGATGACTTCAACCTCATTGGCATCACTCATATTTGTCAATTGACAAACACTACCCTGAACCCGGACCCTAAACCCTAAACCCTAAACCCTAAACCCTAAGCCCTAAACCCTAAACCCTAAACCCTAAACCCTAAATCCTAAACCCTAAACCCTAAACCCTAAACCCTAAACCCTAAACATAACCCTACCTAAATCCTAAGCCCTAAGCCCCTAAACCCTAAACCACAGCCAGCCATGCGTGCAAGACTGCAGGACTTGACTGACCGATGATCTTCTCTCACATGGCGTGTCTGACAAACTTAATGGCCTACTAGAAATTCACTGGGCAGCTGACTGTCTTGACGGAGCAGCAGCACTGCTGGATGAAGCAGCCGCGCTGCTGGACAACAACTCCGAGCTGCTCAGCAGCCCCCACCAATCACAGTTGCAAGGCGACGGCACGCGGTGTTCGCGCAATGACGCAAGCATGACTGCATTGATTTTGGTGAATTCGCCAATGAAATCCGTTCCAGAGCATATGTGATTGCAGAAGTCGTTCGCGCAGCTGTCGTGCCACCAATGCAAGCAGAAAGGACACTGCACTGTGTTTCCCACGGCGCTTCTGCAGAAAACACATCTGTGAGTGTCGACAATTCCAGCTGCTTCTGGCACGTCCTGATGTTCACACAGTTCACACAGCCTACAGCCACTACATAGCCACTCACCTACCATGACCCTCCCAGCATGTTGCTCGTGATTCTCCAGCATACAAGCGTGATGCATCCATGTAGCACTATCTGTATGTGTGTTTATATCAGAACGGCAGTGTATCAGAAGCCTACCACACAACACACGCGTTGACTCCCACAGGTCCTGCGTACCGACGTCATTGCAATCTCTGTCCGCAAGCTGCGCACGCACTAGGACATTCAATGACATCACCTCACAAAAGGCTTTCAGCCTCAGAAACTCTGACTGGACAGTATCCCTTCCAGCGTCTGTCTTCTTCAGCTTTCTCATTGTGGCTCCCACAAAGCTTATAAGAATGTCTGCGTGGTCCTGTTCAATGCACAATTCAGGAAAGCCCATGCCCGAACTGACGCCAGTGCGATGCATGCTTGTGTCGGGCGTGGAATAAAGCACTTTGTTCGTTGCGTCCAGCAGCACCTGCCGGCCGGCACGTCTTTGAAGACCACGCCTGTGAAACAACACGATTCAAGCACTATGTGTCATTCAACTATTCAACCTAAACCCTAAACCCTAAACCGTAGACCCTAAACCCTAAACCTTAGGCCCTAGCCCTAGACCCTAAACCCTGAACCCTACAACAATCTAAGCTTTATCAAGAGTTCATGGTGTCATCTGAGTCATATGGTTCGAAATGAAAATATAAATATAACTGTTCAGCAAGTGGCTTGCCGGTGTTGTAGATCCAGTGGACCCACATGACTTCTTGCGAGTTGTCGTTGAATTTGCAGCGCACACACTTGCATCTCTGAACAGGATCTTGCCCTCTGAGCAACACCAAACTTAAGCTGCGATCCTGACCGGCTGGAAATGCTTTGACACGTGCAAACTCGCCCATGGCTACCAGCATGTGGTGGCAGGAAGTCGACCATTTAACAAGCACACGACCGGTTGCACCCATGTCAACTATTTTCTGTGACCCCAGAGCACAAACCAACTGTTCTGGCATGCTAGGTTGGTTCAAGTTCAGATTGCCCTCGCTGTCGCCATCAGAGCTGACATCACTTTCGTGGTCAGACGCTTCGGCCGCCGCAGAATCATCGTGGACGCCCTTGCCCCCAAACGTGTCCTCCAGATCCTGAGTCTCTAAAGCTGATCTGCCTGGCTGTCTCGTTAAATGCTGTGGCCGGCGACCGGAGCAACCCGCGCTGATGTCCTTGTTCTTCTCGGACCGGGCACGCCGCACCAACAAGAGCAGTGCCTCCTCCTCGAGCTCTCCAGGTGGCACCAATTCTGCATGTTGTTGCAGCTCTATTGCTGCTCTGTGCACATCTTCAGGCGACGCTGAAGCTGCCGCGCCAGCGCACGCCTGCTTGATTTCGGCGGCTGCAAGGCCGTCCGCGTTATCCTCATCTTCACTCGCTGCACTGGAGTCTGTTTGGTACTCCCCCTCGTCGCAGAGGTTGTTGTCCTGCAGGTATGTGTCCATAGCGTCACCTGCAACTTCCTTGTCGTCATCACTACAGTCATCATGGTCCTGGATTGGTCTTTTTCCTGCCTTTGATCTGCCTTTGCCAGCTGCTTTGGATTTGGTCTGTGTGTTCTTTGACTTCGCCTTGGCCTTGGCCTTGCGCTTGGGCTTGTGAGGCTTCTTGCTGGGAGGTCGAGGGAGTTGCTCCGCAGTCATCGCAAAGCATTGCTTCACATCAGCCAGTGCCAAGAATAATCTTTCCCCGCCTGCCAGCGCGGCCAGCCCGTGCACGAGAAGATGTGCCCTGCCTGGTGCGATTACAGCGCAGCCAACATTGAACGAAGCCCTGCCACGAGAGCACTCATCATGGAATGTCGATATGAGCAATGTAGACTCTATGCAGTTGTATTCATTGTATTTCCACTCAAGATATACGCCGGCATCTTCTTGCTCAACAACGTCCACTTTCGAGAACATAACACTGACAGAGAACTTCTCAAGAACTGCATAAACATGTGGCAGCTGATGCGACCCTGACCCGGCTGCGCAGCTAGACTGGAAAACCGCCAGAAGCATGCCACGCTTGCTGTCCACACCAACCGCTTCGCCTTGTGATTGTTTAGCCTTCTTCTTCTTCTTGCCATGCAGAGCAGCGGTGGCTCTACGCCATCCCAGATTATAAGATTTGGCCCAGAGAATTGCTTCAGGCGACGTGAGCGATGTGAAGAACTGATCGTGGTCTCCAAGAATCTTGTCCTGTCGGATCACTGACACACCATCAGCCTTGTCGCCGTTGCACGCTGGGGCCACGCCCGGCGCGTCTTGATGGTCTTGCGAGTGAGACGCTGGAACCACGGGCAGCGATGAAGACATTCGATCAGATCGAACCACTGCCAACGACTGCCTGTCCGTAATACCCAACACTGTCGGGCGATCGCTTTCCTGAACCAACTCCACAGGCAAAGGGTGTGACCAACGAGACGGATTGCCCAATATAGCAAGTGCAGCGCCATGGTACCCAGTGATTGTAGCCAGCATTTGTTCAGCAGCATGTCTGATACGCGACCATTTCTTCTGTCTTCGCATGGACCCATCTTCCGTGAGCGATCGCTTGATAGCAAGCCTAGCTGAGAGAAGCTCCAAGGAAATATTCGGACATCTGCGCCCAACCAGTTTAATCACGCTGTTGATCCCCTCGATCGCTTGTGTGTCAACAGGCTGCATCCTAGCCAAAGATTTCAGGAAGCCATACATGAAGCTACCTGACACGGACGGAACGTCCGGGAACACACCGTGATCCCTCATGTGCTGCAACTCGCGACTGCACAATGCACGGATCTTCCGCGACGAATGGTCCAGATCTTCCAAGCCAACCATAAGAAACTTCGTGGCAATATCTTTCCTCTTCTGTGAGAATTGCCGAGGCGGATCCTTTATCAGCCAGAACAATTGCCAAGGAAACTGTTGCAACGGTCGTATGATACGTCTGCGAAATGCAGCCCAATGCATCAGTAGCAAACGCAAAGCCACATAACGCATGTGCAAGACATCCCTGTCGGAAAGACCCTTCTGATCGTCAAGACATCCTGATAGATGCATCGCCTGAGAAACAATTTCTGGAAGCCTGTGGAAGAGAGTCTGAAACTCGCGCGTGATCTGACCAAGTTTCGATGTGATAAGCTTGAACATACATTCACCCCCGCGAGACTCTTTCTGGACGAAGAGCATAAAGTGTCGCAACGGAGAACGAAGTGTCCGACACAGAAACAACAGGCACCAAAATACGCACGACGTCACAGCGCGAAGTGTGCCCGTGCACCATTTTGTCAGCTTTATCTTGTAGGAGGCCACATCGTCCATCCCATCAGACTCCTTGACAAGGCCAGAGTCACCGCCGTCACCTGTATCTTCCACACAGCAACAGGATGCACACAACACTGAACACGTGGCTGCCAGCTGCGTGACACCCCCCTCAATGTATAAGTAAGGCACTTTGAACACATACACTTATCACATTACATGAACTCATGAGCTCTCACAGGCTCTCACACTGCACACTCTCGCTGTCTCACATACCCACAAACCCACGCAAAAGATAAACCCCCAAACAAACAAACAAACAAACAACCAACCAAACAAACAAACAAACACACAACCTGAATGATGTGTACATTGCGCTCGCTGCCTGCTGCTGGTGCTGCCTCGGCTGATGCTGGGTCTGCTGCGGCTGCGTCAACATTTTCCGCGTCGACCGCGTCGGCTGCTGTGTCGGTGTCAGCCTTCATGAATTTGCTCAGTACTCGCAGCATAACAGGCTCCACCAACGGCCGCCCCCGCTCCAACAAAAACTCTTCTGCACCCTCCACGCTCCCCCACCTCCCTGACGAAACGCTCAACGGGTATCTTTGGCCCAGCAGGCGGGTGTCCTCACTCGCTTCGCCTTGCCCATCGTGAACGTCCTGCCAAGCTGTCATCATAGCTGACGCTTTCTCTCGCCAGAGATTTGTTAGTTTGGCGATAGAGCTATAGTACCGGTCAAAGCCGCGAAGGGTTTCGCTGCTAAACGCTTCGGCGATAAGCTCGTCCACCAACTCGAGCCCACCACGCACCGCTGCGTGGAATATGTGAAGGTAACAGTCCGACGGAATGTAGACGATGCGGTCGACGTCCTCTACACTGGCAGCTGTCCTCTTGCGTCTGGCCAGCTGGTCCGAGCCACGGTCGGTTGTATCAAGATATACAATAACTGATCTGCTTGCGTCCAGTGAAGAATCCCTGAGCTAAGTCGAAGCACTGCAATTACAGTTCAATTACATTACATGGTGCAACAAGCGATTACGACTATGACTCTATGACAGCTGAAAGGCTAAAAGTAATGAGTTATCACGAAGTTATCATGTCATGCTATGTGCTGACTCACCGCACGACGCACGCACTGACCGTACTCATCCAACTAGGCAAACGCATGCCAACTTCATAATGCACCAAACCAATGCACACCTAGCTTCTCTTGGCTCAGTTCTGCGACGATGTCGGACACAGATGGCACTCCAATCGAGTTCAGTTGCTTCTGCAAAATACCCGCGGCGTGTTCCGCGGTGCACCCCGACACGATCTGTAGATCTGACCTGACAATCAACGGCACGAGACACACAAACAAGCAATGCTGCCGCAACACCGCAACACGTGTGTGACCGTGTGTGATGAACGAGTCTGCTAACAGAAAAAAACACTGATAGCTTGCAGCCGGACAATCATCCAAATAATAAGACAACTCAGGCTCGTGCAGACATCTTCGAATTTTCATGAACGCGTCGGTTGACACAGGAAAGCTCTTGAGCGAAGCGGTGACAAGTCCTAGCTCAGCCTCTGTCACGTGGAGCTTTTCTCTCCTCCAAATGGATGAATGTGTAGCGTCTGCTCGCACGGATATAACCAAAAGGCTCCAAGCAGATTCGTCGTACGCGATGTCGGCGAGGTCTGGTGCGTCCACACCTGGTACCGTGGCGCGACCAGTCGAACGCAACACCGACATAAGATCAGACGTGTAGTCCTGCATGCTCGCAGCCAGCGCTGCCCCTGTACGTATTTCGGAGCGTATAACCGTAGATCCCGATAGATCCACCATGAGCAACGCCCCAAAGTCTGCGGCTGCAACGTGAGCAATGTTGCGCCTAATTCCCAAGGCAAGCGTTGCAGTCGGTGTAAGGCGTTTCCCAGAACGGCCCGTCTGGAGAACAAGCGTTGACTCATTGCTTGACTTAGCATCTTGCAATGATTGTTGCTTCGTTGCACGTGACGCAGACACGGACAGTTTCCTGTTCAAACGTCTCTTTGCAAGCTTCGCAACAGCCAGCTGTTCAGACATTCTTCGAAGCGATGCGCATGCCTGTGCCCCAACAATAGCGCAACGAGCCGCGGTCATGTTTGCAAAATCATCATGCTTCAAGTCTTTTAACTTCTGCAAAGTGAGCCTGGACCCTCCCCAGCCAACATTTCTCACAGCCAACTGAGTCTGGTCGGCAGCTGCTTGTACTGGCACAATCTGCTCACCCACATGGTTGTCAGCATGTTCATGTTCAGTCTCGTCTTCATCTATGTCCAGGACTGTAAGCGATGATGACTGTGTTGATCTACTGGCTGCCCACACATCGTGTGCACGCAACTGCGACAACTCATGTGGCGCAGGTGACGGTGAAGGTATATGAGACGGTGCACTCGTGCCCTCGCCCTCCATAGCTACCAATGAGACACCTGGGTTGGGTGTGTCATCGTCGTCGATCACGACTGTCGCACCGCTTGAAGGTACTGCTGCGAAGTCGATTAAAGGAAGCCCCAAATCGGGCAGCAACGCCTGCACGTCACTGTGCTTGACAAAGCGCTGCATGACAGAAGGAACCTGAGGCAGCAACATAATTTTGCATCCAAGACACTGGGCTCATGAGACAAGTTAGTTATTTCCATGACACTACATCACACCCGTGCTCCAACAACAACGTGCCAAACAAGTTACAAGGTCACTGCACGTTTGCAGCCAAACAACTTTTGACATCGCAGCATGTACTCTGCTCTGAGCATGACGCCGGAGCTCACCCTGAGTAACCAGAATGTCCACAAGGATCGTTTGAAGTGGCACTCTGCCGTACACACTACAGCCAGAGACTGTGGTTTTGTTTGATGATGCCCAGACATTCAGTCTTCTTCCAGCAATCGCACGGCCCGCCATCTGATCCGCATGTGTTTCTTCTCTGCCGTGTGAACTGTTTTTTTTGTTTGATCATGCCCAGACGTTCAGTCTTCTTCCAGCAATCGCCCGGCTCGCAATCTGATCCGCATGTGATTCTACTCCGCGTGTGATGATGTATCGTATTAAGATGGCAGATGTATGTGCTGCAACCACCACCTTGATTTGTATATGGCAGAGCATCATACTCTTTGGGCATCGCGGCTTCGTCTCGTGCAAACCGTGCAAACGATACAAACACTCAGACTCTCACTCAGCGTCACAGTCGCATGCATGCATGTGTGGGGGGGGTGAAACAGCGACTAACTGAAACTGCCACAGTTGCATGAATCGTGTGTGTGGGGTGAAACAACGGCTAACTGAAACTGCCACAGTTGCATGATGTTGCATGGGTTGTGGTGAAACAACTACTCCTAATTGATATCGCCTAAGCTCATGTAGTGTCTCATCCCTACAAATAGTATGCCCAGCACAGCCCTAAATCTATAGTTATTCCATGTCGAAAGTGTTCGACTTATACATTCTGGGGTCATGTTGTGGTGTTTCTTATAGCCGTGCACTCTTAACATCAACTCTTCTGCGCCACAAAACATCAAAATTTGGCCGACCGAAAATATAGGGTTACCTCTCGTGCCTCCACAAAACATCATGTTTCAGCCAGCCCCCCCCCCATGTGCTACAAGCTCTTGCCGGAAAAACAATTAAGACCCACCGCCCCCGACCAATGAAAAGCATAGTCCATAGGATTGTCGGAAACCATCAGTTCTAAGACAACCTGGTCCATATTTCGTAAGCATTTGGATGTTCATAAGCTTTGTAGCCATCAAGAACGTCATGAGCTCCATCTAATGGCAGCCCCCATGGCTGAAACCAGTGGGTTCTATTCACACAGCGCATTAGGACGCAACCATTTTTTTAAATCGCATTTGATCAACAGTATGCGAGTTGCTTCAGAACAAGGTGCTGTCAGCTTGCGTGTTGTGCCAAAAAGTTGCCAGTTCCCGGAGCAAATCGGTCAGAATGGAGCATGAGCGCCAATCATTTTGATTGCCTCAACTTTGCTCTGAAATGACAAATTTGTCAGTTATACTGCGCACCGATACCCAGAAGTCGTATCAGGACCTAATATTAAACCCTAAACCCTACAGGTTTACATCGAATTCTTTAAGGCCAGCTTGGTGTAGAACGCTTCTCGCCGGATTCTTTTGGAAATCCTTCTGTATGTCAGGGTTTGAGTACAACATCAGTGCAGTTGAAAGCATGCTTCCATACACTTTCGGTAAGTGGCTTCAGGGAAGGTCACAGTGACCAGTTGCTCATGTTTAAGCTACCCCAGGCTTTCCAGGTAAGGCTCTAACTAAAGTTTAAGCGTTTATTGGCTTTTTCAGGTTTTAAGTCTGGGGGTTTAGGGTTCCGGGCTTCAGGGTTTGGGGTTTGAGGGTCTACGGGGTTTCGGGGTCTAGGCTCTAGTAGAAGGCAGCCTCAAGGTAGCTTGACGCCCTCACCCCCATCTGGCGTGACCATGTGCCTTAAAAAAAGCAAGAATACCCCTCGATGGATACGAGACGTTTAGGGTTTAGAGCGTTATAAGGTTTAGGGGGCTAAGGTTTTTAAGATTCTTCCCTAAGCCCCCTGCATCCCAAAACCTTACATAGCCTTTGAGACCGAGTTCAGTTCCGCCTGTGGTGTCTTCGCGAACACAAGCGTCGTAGCTCCAGCAGAACCTGCCGCGCACAGAAAGTCTCATGAACTCCTAAGAAGCTATATCTCGGGGAAAATGATGTACCTACTCCCCTACTAAGATCAAGTAAGAACAGCACAACCAGGCCTAGTCCCCAATGACCTTCTGTCGAGGGCTTTTACCCAAGCACCACCTATACGATGCAGTTGTCCAAGCACCCACCTGTGCAGTTGTAGGGTTGTGGGGTGGCAGCTGAACCACAAGGCAACACCCTAAGCAACGACAGGTACAAAATCTGATGAACCTAAACCCTAAACCCTAAACCCTAAACCCTAAACCCTAAACCCTAAACCCTAAATGAACCACAGACCAAGGAGCTCCGTGTCCGAGCAGTCAGTGTGCTTGAAGCAGCCTGGCGCCGATGGGCTCAGCATGGGATGTTTCAAGGGGTCAGCGGATTGCATAGGGCTTGGGGTTTAGGGTTTAGGGTTTAGGGTTTATGGTTTAGGGTTCGGGTTTATAGGGTTTAAGGATCAATGAGTCAGGGCTGGGCAGGCTTGCAACGATTTAGGGCATAGGGCGGCTTGAAAGCGTTTATGGTTGCAAAACACATGTTTAGGTTTTAGGGTTAGGGTTCAGGTTTAGGGTTTAGGGGTAACCCTACACCCGCCTTCGTACACCGGACAGGTATCGGACACGCCGTCGTCGGCCACCGAGCAGAAGACGCGCCGCTCGCAGAGCCCGCCGCGCCCTGGCAAGGAGCAAGGTTTCGAGCGCAAGGTGTTCGAGCAAACCCTGCCATCTCCTCTCATCGCCTGCAGCCTTGTTACTACGCTAGCGATTAATTCCGGAAACTGAGCTGTAGCACCTGTAACTCAATCAGGTCTTTCAATTTTGTTGTCGCTTTTGTTGCCTAAGTCTTTACAGCGGGTGGGTGATAGAGAGAGCTCCCAGACCCTAAACCGTAAACTATTTACACCCTAATTAAACCCTAAACCCTAAACCCTAAGGGTTCTTTCACAACATCGGGCAAGAGCGCTAGGCGCGAGATGTGCCACCACCGTGGAGTGGTTGCGCTATCCCTGCACGGATTTTCAGCCCCTGCGCAAGAAGCTGCCCAAAAACCCATAATTAAACCCTAAACCCAAACCCAAAACCCTCAATAACCCTAAACCCCAAAAAACACCCTAAACCCTGAAAAACCTAAGCCCCTAAACCCGTGAACGCTAGACCCTCAACCCTAATGAGGGTTTTGTGGGGGCTCTGGGCCTTCTCTCTTCAAGACCCTCCGTGCCAACATGCCCAGGGAGGACTTCCAGCAATACCTTACACCTCAGGGGTGTAGGGCCTTAAGCCTAAACCCTAAACCCTAAATCCTACCCTAAAGCCTAAACCCTAAACCCTAAACCCTAAACCCTAAACCCTAAACCCTAAACCCTAAACCCTAAACCCTAGCCTTATATGTAAGGTTTTTTGGCCCTCCTAGAAAGCCAGAAAACCCAACAGCCGTTGGGGTGGCCCAAAGCCGTAAACCCATGAACGACCATTTGCTTAAGAACCCCAAAATGAATAAAAACATGTAAATCCCTATATTACCCTGAATAAGGAAGAAAATTGAGTTTTTTTGGTTCTTAAGCAAATAGTAGTGACCTGAACCCTAAACCCTAAACCCTAAACCCTAAACCCTAAACCCATGACCTGTGGGACAGTAGCCGCAAGGCCAGTACACGCGCTGGTTCGTGGGCAAGCTGTCGCGGTAGGCTGCACACTTCTCACAGTCCATGCAGTACCTGGCGTTGGAGCCCTAAACCCTAAACCCTAAACCCTCAACCCAAACTCCCTAAACCCTCAGCCCAGCACGCTCCACGTCGGAACTCCTCCTCCCCACCCACACCCCTCCCCACCCACACCCTATCCCCAAAAGGCCCAAAACTTAAATCCCCAACCCTAAACCCCAAACCCTAAACCTTATAACCCCTAAACCCTATAAACCCTATAAACCCTATAAACCCTATAAACCCTACAAACCCTACAAACCCTACAAAACCTACAAACCCTACAAACCCTATAAACCCTATAAACCCTGTAAACCCTATAAACCCTATAAACCCTATAAACCCTATAAACCCTATAAACCCTATAAACCCTATAAACCCTATAAACCCTATAAACCCTACAAACCCTATAAAACCCTATAAAACCCTATAAACCCTATAAAACCCTATAAAACCCTATAAACCCTATAAACCCTGTAAACCCTATAAACCCTATAAACCTTATAAACCCTATAAAACCCTATAAACCTTATAAACCCTATAAAACCCATAACCCTAAACCCTATAAACCCTAAACCCTAAACCCCAAACCCCAAACCCTAAACCCTAGACCCTAAACCCTAGACCCCCGAATGTACCAAACATGTGCCCAGGAGCCCTACGTCGTAGCCCGTACTCCCCGAATCGCTGAACCTCTGAAGCATCAGCCCCTTGGTAGATTGGGAAATACTGGGGTTTAGGGTTTAGGGTTTATAGGGTTTAGGGGTTAGGGTTGTTTAGGGTTTATAGGGTTTAGGGTTTTGGGGTTTAGGGTTTCGGGTTTAGGGGACGGTCATGACGCCTTCCATGGGGGGTTCAATAGCCGTTAATAGGAGCTCCTGTTAAGGGGCCCATGACTGTCCCCACTTACCCGACCAGGGCACCCAGAAGGTAACTGTTGTTGCTGATGCTTCCCGTGTTGATCTGCTTTCAACAAGGAGACCGCATGCACATTTAGAATATTAAGCCGAACCCAAAAGTGGACGAGGGCGACTTTGAACAGATGTGGAGCCAAACTTATGTGGCTTTCATCTGGCGAGTGGTGAAATATCTGTACTGCCGCTGCCGGAAGGGGCACGGGTACATCAAGCTGCCCTCGCTTGTCAGGGAGAACTCAGACGGTTGCTGCCCCTTGTGGCTGGCAGGCCGCGTCCACGTCACGCGCAGCCGGTTCTTGTCGTCCAGCTCCCAGGTGCCTTCTCCTCTGGCATGGCGTACCTAGACTGAACTTGGAGTTTAGGGTTTAGGGTTTAGGGTTTAGGGTTTAGGGTTCAGGGTTCAGGGTTCAGGGTTTAGGGTTTAGGGTTTAGGGTTTAGGGTTTAGGGTTTAGCCTTTTCTTCGGAATCAAAGTGCCCAACAACTAACAAGTATTTCCAAGTTCCCGTAAGGTACGTTGTTGCCCGAATGTCCTCCTCCGTCTATCCAGCTCCGCCGGTGCAGAAGTTCTCTCCTTGGTAGCCCGGTACTGATCTCATAAATAGGGGTACCTTTGTGTTGTGGTTGGTTACCTTATAGCTATACTCCCCTTAGAACCTTAATAAACATATTACTTTTAAGATCCTCTTGGGTTTTACATAAACAAAAATAATAATTCCCAAGAGGGATATAGATAGGGGAACCCAAAACCCGAAGAAAGGGGAAAGGGTACCACTACCAAGTCTCTTGGCCGAGCCGTCTTCGAGGATCTCGATCTCGTCTTCTCCACCATCAACATCCGAGTCGTAGTTGAAGGCTTCGCAGTCGTCCAGGTAGTAGAACCCCGCTTGCAACCCCGGCGCTGATATGGCCATCGTCACAACTCCGCTTGGGAACGCGGCAGGCACGAAGTCGCTGCTGTCCATCACCTCAATCTCGCCAGCCAAGAGTCTGATGCGAGCGGGCGCCTCGCCAACAGCTGCACCTACTCGTTGCCGCAGCTCCGAGACGCTCTGGACGCCTTTCAGGTCAGCAGCAACCGTTTGCCCACTGAGCTGCACTACTTTCAACGCCATGGACTTCGGGTGGGACTGGCCCATCTGCCAAAAAGGTCTGGCTCTTACTGGATTAAAGATATGGAAAACCCGACGCACTGTGCGCTAAACGTCTCAAAGTCCTAAGGTCCTACCTGTCACACCGAAAACCGAAACCCGAAACCCTAAGCAAGCGGCACAAAGGGCTACAGTGATGGTGGCTCCTCCTGCGCTTTCTTCCAGTGGCTCTAGCAATTGCCGTGTTATCCTTGAGCCTTAAAGCAAGGCTGTTTTGCGTGAGGTTTATGCAGCGAAGCCCATAACATGAATCGAGTCGAATACTGCAACTAGTCTTTTTCATGTTAGATAAATAATAAGTACTAAGTATGAATTCGCTACTCTCAATTCCTAAATACTAGTTCATATTCGTGATTTAAAAAGAACTAATAGAGCATGCTAATGAATAAAATTACTGACTAATAACTACAAACTAATCATTAAGAACTTCCAAATATTCACTACAAATGAATTCCAAATGGCGAACAAGTAAAAATTGACAGCTGATGACCGACAGATACAAATATGTTCTTAGCATGCTCATCTGTACTTGAATGTTTAACATTCAACAAACAATACCCCTGAACTAACAATTACATAGCAGTCAAAAAAGCCACCATAGCATAAACCAACAAAATACTATACTGCTATGCCTCCTTCCAAGGTATGTGGACCACAAAGCCTGAACCCTAAACTTTTAAACCCTAAACAACCCTAAACCCTAAACCCTAAACCCTAAACCCTAAACCCTAACCCTAAACCCTAAACCCTAAACCCTACACCCTAAGCCCTAAACAACCCTAAACCCTAAACCCTAAACCCTAAACCCTAAACCTGGTGCGGCACTGATCTGGCCGACATTGGATGTGAGCGTCGCAGCCCTTCTGCGGAGGGCAAGTGTTGTCAATGCCGTCGTTGGCCTCGTCGGGCTTGCAGGGTTTAGGGTTTATAAGGTATGGGGTTTAGGGTTTAGGGTTTAGGCATTGGAGTCCCTAGTTAGTTCCCTGAAAGGAAATCACATAGGTAACTTCAAAAGGGACAGAACTGACCAACAAGCTTAAAGGGCCAGAGGACCCCAAAACCGAAGCCGCGTATTCTTCGGCATTCCTTGCAAGAGGAACTGCTGCCGAGCCACGCATGCTCAAGTAAGTTCTCTAAACGATGCTAGGGTCTAGGGTTTAGGGTTTAGGGCTTAGGGTTTAGGGTTTAGGGATATTCCCCCGTATACTAACAGTCCTTAATAGGGATTGTAATAGGGGGGGGGGGGGGGGGCGGGGGGTACTATAATCCCGACTGAGGACGGTTAGTATAAGGGCAACATCCCAAATCCCTACGTTCAAGAAAAGCTTCCTATAGTGTACGGGGCACCTGTGGGGTCTAGGGTTTAGGGTTTAGGGTTTAGGGTTTAGGGTTTTAGGGTTTTAGGGTTTTAGGGTTTAGGGTTTTAGGGTTTTAGGGTTTTAGGGTTTTAGGGTTTTAGGGTTTTAGGGTGTTAGGGTTCTAGGGTTTTAGGGTTTTAGGGTTTTAGGGTTTTAGGGTTTTAGGGTTTTAGGGTTTTAGGGTTCTAGGGTTCTAGGGTTTTAGGGTTTTAGGGTTTTAGGGTTTTAGGGTTTTAGGGTTTTAGGGTTTTAGGGTTTTAGGGTTTTAGGGTTTTAGGGTTTTAGGGTTTTAGGGTTTTAGGGTTTAGTTTAGGGCGTTTAGGGTTTTTTGGGTTTAGGCTTCAGGGTCCTAGAGAGTCTACAAGGCACCCCCGAAGATGCTACCCCATTTGGAGCACCACCCGCATCCTGAGATAATACCGATAATGCCTAAACATTCAGCAATTACCAATGTATGCTACCCCCTCCCCCTACAACACCACCCCTAAACCCTAAACTCTAAACCCTAAACCCGAAACACTAAACCCTAAACCCTAGTACCCACCCCCGCCCCCGCCCCTCCCCGAAAAAATAAAATAAAAACCTTCATCAGCTGACACAGGCCCTGTACTCATGCAAACCTTATTGTCCCAGCTCCTAGAAGCCCTAAACTCGATATACCACTGAGTTGTGCTTTGAACCCAAAAGTATGTATGAATAAGTTTCAAGGAAAGAAGGGAAATATAAAGCTGCCCCAAAGCACAGCCCAGAAACCCTAAACCTTAATCCCTAAACCCTAAAGCCAGATGAGGCAAGAGGCTATCTGACAAACGCTCGCGGGTTCGCATATCCCGCCACCGACCGTGGGGCAGGGGTCGCAGGGCCACCTTGCAGCAGCCACCCTAAACCCTAAACCCTAAACCCTAAACCCTAAACCCTAAACCCTAAACACAGCAGTTCAGGGTCAAGGCATGTTGGGCTCAAGGCTTTGCAGAGGGGGCTGCTGCCCCCCGAAACAGGGAAACGTTGGCGGGTTTCAGGGTTTCTTAAGCCCTGTTCCCTGAGGTTGAAAAAAGGATCCTTTTTGTTCATATATAAGAAAGCCCATAACCCAAAAAGAAAAAAGGATCCCTAACACTGATCTAGGTTTAGGACAGTTTCGCGCCAGGTGGCTTCTCACGCTCGCTCTCCGACAGGGAGTTGCGGAAGGCCAAGCAAAGCTCGCAGCTTTCGCAATATTCCTGGGTGGGATTCTCTAGCCCTATAAGAGTAGCCCGGGAGGCCTAAACCCCAAACCCCTAAACCCCTTTTTTGCTTCATGCGGTTCAAGAGGGATCTGAACACTGCGTTAAACCCTAAACCCCCCCACCAAAACAGGGGAATAAGGGCCTCCGCTGCGTCCTACTGTTCAGGTTTAGTCAGGAGGTGCTGAAACAACATCAGCCAATCCTTGGTTTTGGATTTAGGGAATTTAGGGTTATGGGGTTTAGGGGGTTTCCAGCTTCAGGGGCTTTAGTAGGGTTTCTGGGTTGAAGGGTTTGGGGTTCCCACTTTTGGGTTCGCTGCCACCAAACCCAACAAGTTTCAGGGTTTAGGGTTAGGGTTTAGGCTGTAGGGCCCGAAGCCCCCCGCAACTACGCCCCTCTGTAGCCAGCCGTGCCACGCCCTCTTGGCAGTCGGAGTGCTTTGCGCAGCCGGGTTCCTCCGGGCAGGAGCCTGCGTCGGTTCAAGAGACCAGTTTTGGGTTTAGGGTTTAGGGTTTAGGGTTTAGGGTTTAGGGTTTAGGGTTGCAAATCTGTGGCTACCCGACGGAAGTGCGCTTTGTGAGCGTGTTTGTTTGCCGGCCGATGCCCGCCCCAAGGTCCGCGTAGCTGCAGGCTTAAGGACCACATGAATCCCAAAATGTTTTATGGTTCATATACCCTAATCAGGATTATCGTAGTACACTATAGGGTGTATGGTCCCAATTTTCGGGTCCAAGGAACTCATGTTCTTCAAAACCGGCATAGACTCGGAAACTGGATTAGCCTACGGCTTTCCCGCAAGTTTGAGAGGAGAGCTTTCATCAAGAAGGGTACCCTCTTTGGCGTTAAAAAGGTTAAGCCGCGAACCGGGTTTAGTAATTTAGAGTCTTGAGGTTTTTACAGTGTTTGGGGCTTCTGGACCTTGAATTTGTTGTTGTCATGCGTTTCCTCGGATTCAGAAAATCTAGGGATTAGGGTTGAGGGGCGTCTCTTAGGTTCCAGGGGTAGGTCTCAGAGCTCAAGTGCGCAGAGTCTTTCTCCATCCTAAACTAGCATGGCACTTAAAACCCTCTGAACAAATATTCCTGAATATGATCCTCGTAAACCCAAAAAGGGAACAGAACAAATATTCCTGAGTATGATCCTCGTAAACCCAAAAAGGGAACATATGACATGTCCCACGGGCCCACCGAGTAAATGTGATGAGTTGGGATGTTCCCCCCTATACTAACAGTCCTGAATAGGGATGATAGTACCCCCGATTGCAATCCCTAGTAAGGACTGCTAGTATAAGGGGGAACATGCCACGTGATGAGTGCGTGCCCCCCGCGGTCCTGACACGGAATCTTTCCGTATGGGGCACCACCAGAGCTTTGAGCAGAAGCCGCCCTTCCTTGATCAGGCAGGAAACCCTACAAGCCCCAGGAGCCCCATAAAGTCTTACAGCCCTGTAAGCCCTACAAGCCGTCAAAACCCCGTAACACCCTAAAAGCCCTTGCACCAAACAAAGACAACCCGCAAACCAAAATCAGGCCTAAGCCCTAATCAGCCCTAAACCCGACAAACCCGGCATAGCCACACAAGCCCTCCAAAGCCCTGTGAACGCTATCTCTCTGTAAATGAGTTTTTTGTGATGTCAATTTTGTCCAAGAGGTTGGAATCAGTCCCCTGCGCTCAACCCTGAACGACAAACTCAAGCCAGGTCCTCAAGACTGAGCCTTCGAATCAACTACAAAGCATACAAGCACTTCAATTCCTAGACAGAGGGTGGAGTGGGGCCGGGGGGTGGGCTGGGGTGTGGTGGTACAAATCCTGCGGCCGTTCTTCTGGGGTATCACGGAGAGGAGCCCGAAGCCCTTAAACAGTCCCCGATACTTTAGATCAATCCACTCAAGTGCTCTGATGCTGCCCTCCGAATCCCTGAGGCTTGAGGTTTGAGGTTTTAGGCTGACATTTGACTAAGGGGTTCGGGCTTAGGGTTTCGGCTCCCTAAGCACAAGAAACCCTTAACAAAAATAAACCTAAGCCCTAAACCCTATGAATGCAAACCCCTTGAAACCTCAACCAAGAGTCGGCGTGGGGCAGGGCTCACAGCGCCAGATCGTCTCGTTCGTTCCTCGGATGACTGAAGCAGAAATCGTTGGGTTCAGCCTTTGCCTCTACTTCCACGGACCACCTGACCCCTAAAAAGGGTTTATGGTTCATTGTATAAATATACCGAAATAGGGTTGTAGTAGTATGGGGTTGGGATATATGCGCCGTGTTTGGGCGCTGCGCCGTAGAGCTTGGAGTTTGCGGCTTATCTAGGCCACTACACCTTGAGGACACCATACCCGCTTTCTTGTGCAGGTTCCTATCTTCTTGGCCATACACGGGGCTAAACCCTAAACCCTAAACCCTGAACGCTAAACCCTAAACCTAAACCCTAAACCCTAAACCCTAGACCCTACACCCCTGAGCATCTGAGGACAGGTCCATGCGCCTTGATGTACTCCTGGCACGTTCAGGTGCAGCAGAGCCCGACATTCCCTAATGCCTATTGAGTCCCTACACCCACCCCGTTAGGGTTTAAGGTTTAGGGTTTAGGGTTTAGGGTTTAGGGTTTAGGGTTTAGGGTTTAGGGTTTAGGGTTTAGGGTTTAGGGTTTAAAAGGGTTTAGGGTTTAACCCTTAACCCCTCGGGATCCACGAAGAATCCTTAAATCCCCTAATCCCCCGGCACCCGGGAGGAGTTTAAGTGTCCCTGAACCCTAAACCCTAAACCCCAAACCCTAAACTGCCCAAAACCCTAAACCCTCACCCTGAATCCTAACCCTGAACCCTAAACCTCACCCTAAACCGTACAAACCCTATGTAGTCCTGGCACTTTGAACAGGAGAAGCAGTACTCGGTGTCGTCGCAGTCGCTGTGCTGACTGCATCCGGGGTACTCTGTGGGACAGGCTCCTGCAGAGACAGTCACCCCCACTTAGGGTTTAGGGTTTGCTAAACCCTAAACCCTAAACCCTAAACCTAAACCCTACACACTAAACCCCAAACCCTAAACCCTACAGGCAAGAGTCCCAAGGCTGCAGCCCCAAAAAACCGTGAAACTGTCACAAGACAATCACCTTCACCCCTTGGCTTAGGGATTATGGGCTTTGCTTGCAAGGGGGCCTTAGGGAGCTTCTGGGACTCTAAACCCTACAGAAAGCCCTCATGAAGCAAAGGGGGGCCGGGGGGGGGAGGGGGGGGGGGGGGGGGAGAATTCCATTTCAATGACTCCTAATCCGAAACCCTAAGCCCTAGACCTCTAGACCCTAAACCCTAGGTCTCTAGACCCTAAACCCAAAACCGTAAACGCTAGATCTCTAAACCCTAAACCCTAAACCCTAAGCTCTAAACCCTAAACCCTAAACCCTAAACCCTAAACCCTAAACCCTAAACCCTAAACCCTAAACCCTAAACCCTAAACCCTTCCCCATCCTTCGGCAGGATCCTGGGCCACGGTGCAGTACCTGAGCCCCAGAGCTCGAGCTCGATCGAGACCCTCAATGCTACACTTGGGTTTGGGGCTTTGGGGCTTAGGGCTTTTTTATTAGGGCTTCGACTGCTGGGTGTAGGGTTTAGGGTTTAGGGTTTAGGGCTTAGGGTTTAGAGGCTTGTGGCTTAGGGTTCAGGTTTAGGGGTGTGGGCTTAGGGTTTCGGGTTGAGGGGTTAGGGCTTTGTCGGCAGCCTGGCTCTGAAGCCCTTTAAATGCTTCATAGCCAAGACCAAGAAAGCCTTGAGATCTTGGGAAACTTGTAAAACCCACTCAACTCGATATAAACCGCGAAGCACCCCGCCTCCCTCAGAATTCTACGACCGGGCCGCTTCCCAGACTCACAAATGTTCGCGCCGTCTTGGCACGGGTCGCACGTCCACCGCCTCTGTTGCCCGGAGCTTCAGATTTCGGATTTTCGGGCTGACAGTTCTCTAGGTGACCTAATCTCTCCTCGTGCAGCTGGGAACCCTCAACCCTAGCAACTATGACTCAAACCACCCCCCCCCCCCCCAAAAAAAAAGCCCTGCCGGGTTTAGACCCCTAAACCCTAAATCCTAAACCCCCTAACCCTAAACCCCAAACCCCAAACCCTAGACCCCAAACGACCTCCTGGCGGGCTCAGAGTCTCCAGGGATTAACCTCCCCCGCTGCCAGACCCTAAACCCGAAGCCCTAAACCTAGGTCCTAAACCCTAAACCCCCCCCCCCCGACTTCTCGGCCTTTGGGTTTCCCGCGGAAGAGAGGCATGGTACTCGCCGCATTTGGTGCAGCTCCTCAGCTCCATTGGGGTTTAGAGCTTGGGGTTCCGGGCTTAGAAGGTTTAGGGTTTAGGGTTTGGGGTTTAGGGTTTGGGGTTTAGGGCTTAGGGTTGAGGGCTTAGGTGGTTTAGGGTTTAAGGCTCCTCAACTCCATTATGGTGCCTGACTTCTCCCAGAACCAAGGAGTAAGAAAGGTTAAGCTTTATTTCCTACTAAATGGGAAAAGGACCAATAGTTTAAAGGTCATGTATTGGCTTAGTAAGGTGTAGGGCCTAGGGTTTAGGCTTGCATGGAGGGGCCTAGCCAATTTGTAAGAGTTAGTGCTCATGGTAGAGGTATATGTATGGGCGTGGCTGCCCAAGCCTACTTGGTGAGCCTGAGGAATCTGTAGGGGTTCACGGCCAAAGGAATTCTCTGGGCAATCAGCTTGGAGACGTGCTTCCCACACACGCCCACGCAGCGAATAACCGAAGTACCAAAGAAGAGCCCATCAAACAACCCTAAACCCTAAACCCTAAACCCTAAACCCTACACCCTAAAACCCACCCTGAAACTTCGCAGCCCCTGAGCCCTACAAGCCACCAGTTCTTTGAGATCAAGATCTCAGGTCTCGAAGAGCAACCCTAAACCCTAAACCCTAAACCCTCAACCCGAGTAACCTACAACTTGGTAACCCAGTCACCATCTCATAAGAAGGGCATGAAGGGTAACCCATCTTTAGTTGGTTGCTATATAAGGAGACCCAGAACCAACAAAAGCAAGAATGAATGGTACCACTGGGCTACCAAGACAAATAGAGAAGCAGGTGCCCCCCCCCCTTTTTCCCTTAAAGATGTTCAAAGCGGAATGGAGCCCCCTTGGAAAGAAAAGCGGGGATATGATATAGATTACACGACATCTGAGCCACTAAACCCTTAAACCATTAAACCTCAAGACCCTTCATTGCAACCCTTACAACCCTTAAACCGCTGAATCCCCTACATCTCTGGCATCATTCTCAGGCCCCTGTCGAAGACCTACTTTTCCAAGAACCAAGAGGAAAAAAGGGTTAAACTTCTTATTCCTCCTAAACAAGGAAACCCTAAAAGTTTAAAGTTCAACTATAGGCTAAGGAAGAAGAAGAAGAGTGGCCTTTTTGGTTTAGGGCTTAGAAGGGAACGTAGACCCCAAAAAAAGGCGGAGTAAGGGCCTACTCTGGGTCCTAGCAGCCCTACACCCTAAACCCTAGTAGCCCTAAACCCTAAACCCTAAACCCTATACCCTAAACCCTAAACCCTAAACCCAAAGGGTTCAAAGGTTACCTACTCAGCTACTACGACGAAGGCAAGGCTCATGCAATATCGGTTCGGACCGCAGTCAGCTGTACTGGAGCAGCGCTCTTCTTGGAGCCGCCTCTGATCCTTCCAAACCTCAAGGCTTTGAGGTTTAGGGTTTGGGGTTTAGGGTTTCGGGTTTGGGGTTTAGGGTTTAGGGTTTGGGGTTTAGGGGGTCGAGGTTTAGGGGTTTAGGGTTCTAAACGGTTTCGCCTTCAAATTCAAATTTGGTGCCGAACAATAACTTGGGTTGAGGGTTGATAGGGTTCAGGTGGAAGCTTATAGGGCTTTGGGCTCAGGGTTTGCAGAGTTCAGGGTGGGCTTTAGTCCCGCGGGTGTGGCCATGGCATTGGGGGCTTGCCCCTTTTCAGAACTCAGGGCCACGCGGATGTTTTGGGAAGGTTGGCCATGCGCAAAAAAACAACCTGTTACATAGCCTTACTTCTCCAATAACCAAGCAAAAAAAAAAGTCAAACTTTGATATTCCTACTAAATAAGCAAAACCAAAAAGTGTAAAGTTCAACTAAAGCTCAAGTAAGTAGCCTTATGGCCCACATCTTGCAATTTTGTATCAGCAGAAACCCCTAAGCCCCAAAACCCACGAAACCAAAATCGCCAAAGACTCCACCCCCCCCCCCCCCCCCAAACAAAAAAAACAAAAAAACAAACTAAACCCTAGCCTAAACCCGAAACCCTAAACCCTAACCCCGCCCTCTTCCCCCCCCCCCCCCCCCCCCCCCCCCCAAATAACACAAAAACACCGGCGAGGGGCTCGTGCTCCGTCCTTGGAGCCCTGGGCGCGACGTCGCAGGCGGCGCTGCGGCTTCGCCGCAATGCCCTGGGCCTCTCGGTGCTCTTTTTCTGGGGACCACATGAACCCCAAATGGGGTTTATGGTTTAGGGTTTAGGGTTTAGGGTTTAGGGTTTAGGGGTCGTATACCCTCTACTACAGCAAGTCCTATTACGCGTGTAGGCACCATAAAGTCTTTTAGGGTTCGTTTGGTCCCCAAGGTCTATTTTTTGTCTGGGGGGGGGGGGGGGGGGGGGTAGGGAAGCAAGATGGAGTTTAGGCAGGTTTAGGGCTTAAGGTTTTGTTAAGGACAGTTTCGGGAGGGTTTTAGGGTTTTTGTGTTTGGGTTTGGAAGGGTTCAGAAGGGCTTACAAGCATTCAACTGAAAAACAGTTTAAAAGGAAAAGGGCCTAACCCCTCACCCTAGCCGAACAGAAACCCCAACCCCCTCAACCCTACCTGAACCGAAATGATACCCTTATCCTCCCTAAACCCTAAACCCTAAACCCTAAACCCTAAACCCTAAACCCTAAACCCTAAACCTAAACCCCAGGCATATTATCCCCATCATCCCTGCGACCTAACTAGCAACTCTAGCCCCGCCCCATACACCCGGCAAGCCCTAAACCCTATAGACACCCTTGAGACTTCAGACTCTAGGCCCCAAATCCTATAGGTCCTGAACTCCAGATTGCATATAGATTTAGATCCTCAACCCAACTCTGAACCCTAAACCCTAAACCCTCAACCCTCAACCCTAAACCCAAACCCTAAACCCCAAACTCCAAGCCCGAAGCCCTGCCTGCTTCTGAATTATCACAGAACTTTGGGGCCGCGTCCTCGAGATTGTTGGGCTTGCGCGCAGGGCTTTAGGGGCTTGGGGGTTTAGGGCTTCGGGCTTCTGGTAGGGTTTATAGGGTTTAGGGGCTTGGGGCTGTGGGGGAGGCGCCCATTTACAAGAACACTATTCCCGCATGATGGGACAAGATTCATCGTGTGTGTTGAAGAAGCTTACTCTTGAACACATGATTTCGGCACTCTCTTGAGAGCAGTCTGGGGGGGGGGGGGGGGCCGGCCGGGGTTTGCCATTTGCCGACGCAAACGCAAAGGTCGAATGATGGTGTTTCATACGTCTCCGATGGGCTTTGAAGCATTTCCTTTTCATGGTGTGATGTTTTAACCCTAAACCCTAAACCCTCAACCCTAACCCCCCCCCAAGAGAGGGGCCCTGAAGGTACAACTATGAGGGACTACGAGCGACGGGAGGGGCATAATATTTGGGAGGAGGAGAGTGCTTGATGCCTCATCTCACTCTCATAAACCTGAAACCCCTAAACCCCTGAACACTGCAGGCCCTAATACCCTAATACCCTAATAGCCTAAACCCTAATTCACCTTACACTCTAACTCCTAAACCCCTAAACCCTGAACCCCTAAACCCCAAAACACCACAGACAATAAAACCCTGAAACCCCAACCCCCCCAAACCCTGGACGATGGCTGTGGGTTCAGGTTGGGATGTTCCCCCTGAGATTAACAGTCCTTAATCGGGATTCTAGTACGTACCCCTACTATAATCCTATTCTGGACTGTTAGTATACGGGGGAAACCCTAAACCCTAAGCCCTAAACCCTAAACCCTAATAGTTGGGGTTATATTGTACGGATTAGGGTTTGAGGCTTCAGCTCAAAAAGGCGTCCTGGTGGAAGATTCTCGCGCATTTGGTTGCGGCCACGAGGGGAACCTCCCAGCGTTGAACCCCTAAGCCCTAAGCCCTAAGCCCTAAGCCCTAAGCCCTAAGCCCTAAGCCCTAAGCCCTAAACCCTAAACCCTAAACCCTAACCCTAAACCCTAAACCCTAAACCCCAAAACCTAAACCCTAAACCACTGAACCTCGAGCCGTTGTGTTGGGCCAAGGTGGAGGCGACCTCCTGAGACCCTAAAGCCCGATCTACCTGACCGCTCACAGTGGGGTTTTGGGTTTAGGGGTTTAAGGGTTTAAAGGTTTAGGGGTTTAAGGGTTTAAAGGTTTCAGGGTAAAGGTTTTGGGTTGTTGCCTCGCCAGAAAAGTAGCAAAACATATGCAGCAACAAAAGGAACTAGACCTTGACCAGGTCAACCCTATACAATATAAGGGCATGTTCATTTAGAATAGCCCCTTTAGGGGTAGATTAGGGTACAAATCTTACAAGGGGGGTACTACTACCAAAATGAGTGCAAAAGTGTAGATTCTGGTTGTTAAGGTATAAGCATAAGTATAGTTTCATCATCACGGTGTGTGGGGGGGGGGGGGGTGGGCGTGCGCAGGAAATATGCTCTTGCAGTAAGCCCAAAACCCGAAAACCGAAACCCTAAACCAGGACCCATTTCGCAAACTGCGCCAGATTCCAAGGGTAGCTACATGGTCCCTTAGTATGGGCCCCTAAAAGGGTACCCCTTTTTTCCCCTCAAATACCCTATACAAACTAGGGCCCATACATCAGGACCCCTCTTAAAGGAGGTAAGCCATGAAACTACCCTAAACCCTAAACCCTAAACCCTAAACCCTAAACCCTAAACCCTAAACCCCCCCAAACCCTCAGACAGATGTCAGCCAAAGGGTCTGATCAATGGGTGGGGCCCGAAGTCTTTCTTCAAGCCACAGCCCTCAAGATGCGTGCCTTTCGAGCACGAGCAAGCCGGACAATCGAATGTCCGAAGAGCCAAAGCTTGGCACGGTTCGCATGTCTCGCTGCACATCACTCCAGAGAACTGGGACAAGATTTTGGCTTTCTTCTGTGTCTCCCACACCTCTCGCTGGCTCACCAACTCGGCATCTGGCAGGAGGGCCTTGTAGATTGTAGGCAGCTTGCACTTCGTTCACTGCTAGGAGTGCTCGATTCCAGGCGGTCTTGAGTTGCATCACAGTCGGCTGCTCTGCAGCACCGAGTGACAGCACTCGCCGGGCTTTCGCAAGTTTTTGCCCTCCCCCCCCCCCAAACCCTCAGAGCCCAAAGCCCGAAACCGAGCATGCCGAGCCCAGACCTCCTCCCCTAAACCCTAAACAGGGCCAAGGCCGCCCCCCTACAGAAGGGGGGCGGCGCTTAAGCCCTTCGACGTCTACCCAGGTCGCTTGCCCGCCTCCTGCAGGCCGGAGGTCGGTAGCACCCACGATTCGCGACCAGTACTGGTCCCTTGAGTGCTTGTGCCAGAAGGTGGCTGGCATTCCCGGACCCCCTCGCCGCAGCGTGTCCAGGGACCAGAGGCCTCAGGCTGGTGGGTGCTCAAAAAGTGTTTCTGTGCCTCTGCCTCCTGGCCTCCGGTGACCCCCTCCTGGCCCTCCCCTGACTCTGCAAACCTCTCCCTTCCTATGCAGCTGAGGACCTAGCCTCAAACCTTTCCCTTGGCTGAAAGTGGCCATCGGTGACGGAAAGGTTTTTTTTGGAAAGTAAGCGATTGTCATGAGTTTAGGCCTAAACCCTAAAAGGAATAGGTTTGGGTGGTTTTGCCGCCTCGGACGGCGTGGGGTGGGAGACAAGTATTAGATGGCCCTCCATATTCGGGCCAGAACTGCTCTTCGCACCTGACGAGGCATTCGAGCCGCTGCTGCATCCAAACCTTCACAGCATCTTCGCCCTATCACCACCCTAAACCCTAAACCCTACACCCTAAACCCTAAACCCTAAAATTCAGGGTTTAGGGTTCATACCGGTTTGGGGCTTAGGGGGTTCGAGAGCCCCGAAACCTGCTTCTTGCAGGCTCTCTCGAAGCGGCTCTGAGAACGGGGGCCTTCTGGAGGCGGGGGGGGGTTCGGGGCTTTAGGGTTTAGGGTTTAGGGTTTAGGGTTTAGGGTTTAGGGTTTAGGGTTTAGGGTTTAGGGGGGGGGGGGGGGGGGGGCTCTCAAGGTAAACGCTACACTCTACAAACATGAATCTACACTCTACAAACACGAATTAAACCCGGAAGTCTCTAAGACTTGAAGCCCTCCAAAACGCTCAACCCCTACGCCTATACCCTCAACCCCCCACCCCTAAACCCCTCACAATCCTACAGCCTAAGCCTTCCACCCGACTGAAGCCGAAGACTGCGCCAAGAGACCCCGGAACAGCAGCTTCACTGGCCGGGAGCTGGCCCAAAGCAAGAAGGCACCTCAGGCGCAAGGCTTTCTTAGGGGTTCAGGAGGGTTCAGGAGGGTTTAGGGGGGACGAGGAGGGTTTTTGAGGGTTTAGGAGGCTTTCGGAGGGCTTAGGAGGGTTTAAGAGGGCTTAGGGGGCTTCGAGCTCAAAGTAGAGCAGCGTGGGGCAGACTGAAGGGCTCAAAACGCTTCATTTTGTCGTTGTTGTTGTTGTGGTGGAGGCGAGCCCCTAAACCCTGAAATCGGTCTAGGGTTTCAGGTTTAGGGTGTAGGGTGAGATATGGGAGCTGTAAGAAGAGGGGTTGTGTTTCATCTCGGACCTTAAACCGTGAGCCCTAAAGCATGAAATCGGTCCAGAGTTTCAGGTTTGGGGTCTAGGGTTTAGGGTATAAGGGGGCGGAGGGGAGGGGGGGTGGGGTGGTGGGTGGGGTGATATATGGGGTGGTGGGTGGGGGTGGGGGTGGGGGGTGGGGTGGTGGGTGGGGGCGGGTGGGGGGTGAGTTCAGGGTTTAGGGTTTGGATATTTGCTGGGGCTTGGGCTGAAGCACAAATGGGCCAAGGCACAGCAAACATTGAATTCGACGCATCTCGGAAACACCCCGAGGAATGGCGCGAGGCGCGAGCCTAGCCCTACCTGATCGATTGGGAATACCATAAAACCCATAAACTCCTAAACTCTTAACATGTCTTGTCAAGCCTGTGCTGCAGCAGTTCGAACAGATGCTCTCGACTTCATCAGGCCCTACAATCTCACAGCTACCCAGGTCTTAGTTAAGTTACCGTACTTGGGATATACAATACAGATGTTGGTTTCATTCTTGTGGTTGACACAACCTGATGAAAGTGCACGGTCCAGTCAGCGCCTCTCTTTAAATAGAAATGGCAGCTTCCCTCCTAAACCCAAACCCTAAACCCTAAACCCTAAACCCTAAACCCTGAAGCCTCTGCGCTTTTGCTTGTTGCTGTTTGGTCATGAACTTCTTCTGGGGCCTCCGCAGCTTCGAAGTGCCAGGGAAGAGGGTCTAGGGTTCGTAGGGTTTAGGGTTTAGGGTTTAGGGTTTAGGGTTTAGGGTTTAGGGTTTAGGGTTTAGGGTTTAGGGTTTAGGGTTTAGGGTTTAGGGCTGAGCAGGATGCGGCCGCAGCCGCTCCTGGGAGCAAAGATGCATGGCCGGGTCTCCAACTTGGCGTCCCTTTTTGGGGCAATAGCCTAAACCCTAAACCCTAAACCCTAAACCCTAAACCCTAAACCCCAAACCCTAAACCCTAAACCCTAAACCCAAAAACCCTCCTAGGATGGCACAGAACAACCTCTGAAACACGGTTCCTGCATGTGATCCTCTGAAACCCACTACGGGAAAATTTAATAAATGTCCCAAAACCCTACCGAGCCCAAGTAAGAGGGCCCCTCCTTTTTATTGAAGGACCCCCCCCAAAAAAAAAAAAATAAAAAAATAAAAATAAAAAAATAAATAAAAAAGGGACCGTATGTTAGAGAAGTGACCACATGCACAAAGGTCTTCGCGTCGGGCTGCCCAGGAGCACGGCTCCAGAAACCGCACCCTATTATTGACTTAAGACTCTTAAGAACCCCTCCGTCCCCCCCCCCCCCCCAACCAAAAAAAGACATTCTTCCCTAATAGAGATGATTATTCTTTGTTTGGGGGGGGGGGGGGGGGTTCTTACACAAACAGCAGCACCTAAACATGCTCAGCCCGGAAACCCCTCCAGAAGACATTCCTGCCCCTAAGCCTGCAGAAGTCTTTTGCGCCGCTGGCTTCTTTTGAAGTCAGGTCACAGATTCCCAGCATCTCCAAAGCCACCAGGCTAATAGGGCTTAGGGACGGTTTGTACCCGCTGCACGCGGGCCTTTGCTAGGGTTTGCCTTGAGGTTGTTTAGGGTTTAGGGTTTAGGGTTTAGGGTTTAGGGTTTAGGGTTCAGGATTTAGGGTTTAGGGTTTAGGGTTCAGGGTTCAGGGTTTAGGGTTTAGGCTCAGAGGTGTAGCCTTTGCGTGCCCCTGGAGACCTTTTGCTAGGTGCTTCCTTCGGAAGCCCTGGCAGGACACTAGGCTCGGTTTAGGGTTTAGGGTTGATAGTTGATAGGGTTTAGGGTTTAGGGTTTAGGGTTTAGGGTTTAGGGTTTAGGGTTTTGGGGTTTAGGGTTTAGGGTTTAGGGTTTAGGGTAACACTCCCCAAGCCAACATAGAACCCAAGTGCACGAAGCGTCGCTGGTACGCCACTCAAACTCTAAACTCCCTTAAGCCATCAAAACCTCCCAAGCCCCAAGTATCAGAAGCCCTCCCCGACCCAGAAGTTACCACACCCTACAACCTAGTCCAGAAAACCCCTCAACCCCTAAACCCTGAAAACCCACCTAGGCGCTGAACCCTAAACTTTGAAAACCCTAAACCCTAAACCCAAATTCTTTGAAAACCCAAAACCCAAACCCTAAACCCTAAACTTTGAAGACCCCAACCCTCGAAACCCTACGCCGCCGAAGGTTGGCACGGGCTTCCGAGAGCAGTTCAGTGCTGATGTTCAGCACCGGCCTAAGCCAGACTGACGTTAGGGTTTAGGGTTTAGGGTGTAGGGTTTGGGGTTTAGGGTTTCGGATTTAGGGAAGGTTCGGGTTCAGGGTGAGTTTGGGGTTTTGCAGGCTCAGAGGTTTCAAAAAATGGGCGTTTGTCAGGACGGCATGAGGGCCCTGTCCCTTAACCCTGAAGCAATGGGGAATCGAAACCCTAAACCCGAAACCCTAAACACTATAAACCCGAAACCCTACAGTGAACCTTACACACTTAGGGTTTAGGGTTTAGGGCTTACCCTGAGAAAGGTTAGGGAAGCTTCTGCAACCTGCCTAGGGCTCTTTCTTGGGAGAGGGGGTGATCGCACAGGCGCTTTGGGATTGAGGGATCCAGAGAGGACCATGCTACCCCGTTTGGGTTTAGGGTTTAGGGTTTAGGGTTTAGGGTTTAGGGTTTAGGGTTTAGGGTTTAGGGTTTAGGGTTCAGGGCTTAAGGTTTGGGGTTTGGGGTTTGGGGTTTAGGCTTTGGCCTCCATCGTGTAGTTTGAGGAGCCACTGGTCTCCTGGAGCCCTAAATGCTAAACCCGAAGCCCAAAACCCTAAACCCTAAACCCTAAACCCTAATGGGGGTGGGCTTTACTGAATTATGATGGTGGCTACAAAGCGCTAGGGGGCTGCTCGCCCAAGGTCTTACTTAGGGTTTTCGGTTTTTCGGGGTTTGGGGTTTGCCCACTGAGGGCGGCGCTGCCCCCTTGCTCATGCGGAACTCGTGTTCGGCGGCACAGACTAGGCACCTGGCAGCTGTGCAGGTGAGAAGCTGTGTGCTGTAAGGTGGGCTCAGGAACTATAACCCTTCAACATGAGCAGCCCTAAACCCTCGCCTTGGTTTAGGCCGCAGGGCCGGGGGGATCCCGGTCCCTCTAAGAGCTTGGGAAGTATGGATGTGGGTTTTCGGGCTTCTCAGGATTGGGATTGAGGTTTTTGGCTTTGGGTTTTGGGTTAGGGCCCTAAACCCTAATGCCTGCGGGATTCAGGCGGGGCTGCTTAGGGTACTTGCTGAGGCTCCCTGACCTTCCCTTGGACCCTCCAGGGACCTTCTGCTTTTACAAGCCTTAGGCGCAGTGTTTTCGGGCTTCTGACTCTACCCTGGGGGCCTCTCTGTCCCGGTATCGTATGTCGCTAACAGTATAACCCTAATTAAACCCCAAACCCCTCAAACACAAGCCCTAACTCAAGCCGAAGAAGAGGCTTGTGCGTTCCATCTGAACGCTGGGAAAGAGGGTTTCGAGTTGGAGGCTACGGTTTTTGAAGGATCCTATAAGGTAATATGATAAAGTACAAGTCTTCATACTGACTTGAGGGACAGAGCCGAAGACAGCGAAAACTTGGGATTGACGCCAATAGGGATTAGACACTGCCACACTGCCACACTCCATTACTACTCCACTCTCCACCACACACATCCATGCTCCACCACGCACCAACACCAGAACCATCACCACAGAGCACCCCACACAACAATCACGCACCGCCATACATGCGCTCACGGAGGACCACGATCCCGGCCCACAGAGCTTCCCCGAACACAGACACAGGTCTCGGCTTTTAGCTGCCGAACCGCAAGCCCCCCAGGACCACCCTTCGACCCCCCACAGATTTTCCTGGGACCCCCTGAGACCCCTCCTTAGAGCGCTGGAGCCTCGACCCTCCAGAAGGTTGTCTGGGACCCGTGTTTCTGGCCGAGTAAACCTTGCACCATTTCTGGACCGGCTGCAGACATGTTTGAAAGGCAATTGACTTTAGGCCTAACCCTGAAAGGAAGGCGTTATTGGGTGGCTTTGCTGCTTGGACGGCGTGGGGTGGGAGAAAGGTGTTAGATGGCCCTCCAATCGTGCCAGAGCTGCTCTTCGCACCTGACGAAGCTTTCGAGCCTCTTCCGCATCCTAGCCTTCACAGCGACCGCGCTACAATACACCCAAACCCTGAAACCCTAAACGCGAAACCCTAAACCCTAAACCCTAAACCCGAAACCCTAAACCCGAAACCCTAAACCCCAAACCCCAGAAAGAGCGATGCCCTCTCAGTGCCGGGCTGGTAGCGCACGACCCGAGCCGCATCCTTCCGATCCCTCAGGTAGGCCTCTTCTGCGGGAACCCTTAAGAACCCGAAGACTTGCGATCCCAAGGGTTTAGGGTTTAGGGTTTAGGGTTTAGGGGTTTAGGGCTGAGGGTTTGGGGTTTAGGAAAGCTTAGGCTTAAAGCCCTACACGCGCAACCCTAGACCATAAACCCTAAACTTGCAACCCGAGACCCCATAAACCCTGAACTTGCAACCCTAAACAAATCCGAAACCCTAAACGCTGAGGATCTGCTAGGTTTATGGTTTAAGGGTAAAGCCTGCACCCCGCCGAAGCTTCTGGGTTGAGAGGCAGGCTTCTGGGGCTTATATACTGCGGTTTGAAATCGTGTCTAAGGGTCTAGGGCCCCTACGCATGGCTTGTGAATCATGCAGGGGAGACGCTTCCTGAAATTTGGATATTGAACTCGAAACCCTAGGTTTCACGAAGGGGTTGGGGCGATGCCATCCCACACCAATACTCCAAGCGGAAGATCCTTGATTCTAGCAAACCCTAAAGCCTAAACCCTAAACCCTAAACCCTAAACCCTAAACCCTAGACACCACCCATCCTCCACAACCCCCTGCCCTAAGAAAAAAAAACCTCTTCGCAAACTCCAATGCAGCCTACCCGTATGCCCCAAACCCTAGAACCCTAAACCCTAAACCCTAAACCCTAAACCCTAAAGCCTAAAGCCTAAAGCCTACACACCACCCATCCTCCCAACGCCCCACTCCTAGGGTACTTACATGATCCCCTAGTATGGGCCCTTGCATTTGGACCCCTTCTATATACCTTATACCACCCAAGGGCTCATGCTTCAGAACCCTGTAAGGGGGGTAAGGATTTAGGGTTTAGGGTTTAGGGTTTAGGGTTTAGGGTTTAGGGTTTAGGGTTTAGGGTTTAGGGTTTAGGGTTTAGGGTTTAGGGTTTAGGGTTTAGGGTTTAGGGCTCAAGGCCCTGCAGCTTTTGTCTGCCCCGGGCTCATCATCACTCTCGTCGCAGTGGCTGCGAAAGGCAAACCGCTGCACAGCAGCCGCCTCCGCTTCAGGGCTTCAAGGTAGGGTTTAGGGTTTAGGGTTTAGGGTTTAGGGTTTAGGGTTTAGGGCTTAGGGCTTAGGGTGTATAAGGTTTAGGGTTTAGGGCTTCGGGGCTTCAAGGCTTCCGAGATGGAATTGCTTGAACGGGGCCCTGAAAACTCCTGAGCCACGAAAACAAAACTCTAAGCCCTAAAGTACCCTGAAAACCTGAAGCCCTGGACCCAAAAACCCTCAACCCCAACGCCCAAAACGCCCAGCAAAAACCTCCTAAACCCGAAGCCCTAACCCGCCCTAAACCACCATAAACCTTAAACCTCAAAACCCCAATCCTAAGCCCCAAACCCCAAACCCGAAACCCCAAACACTAAACCCTAAACCCCTAAACCCCAAAACCCCAAAACCCTAAAACCCAAACCCCTAAACCCCCTTACCCCTAACCCTAAACCCCAAACCAAATAAACCCGAAACCTCAAACCCCAAACCCTAAACCCCTAAAGCCCAAACCCGAAACACTAAACCCCAAAGCCTAAACCCTGAAACCTAAACCCCTAGACCCCACACCCCAAACCCTAAACCCCAAACCCCAAACCCTAAAACCCTATACCCTAAACCCCAAACCCCAAACCCTAAACCCTAAACCCCAAAACCCCAAGCCTCCTCAGGCCGCCCCGCCGCACGGAGGGCCGCCGCCACAGCGGGCGCAGCGCGGAGGCCGTAGGCCACGTTGCCTTTGACAAAGGGGAGGTTCAGGGGGTTTAGGGTTTATAGGGTTGAGGGTTTAGGGTTTAGGGCTAGGGTTTAGGGTTTAGGGTTTAGGGTTAGGTTAGGGCTAGGGTTTAGGGTTTAGGGTTTAGGGTTTAGGGTTTAGGGTTTAGGGTTCAGGGTTCAGGGTTTAGGGTTTAAGGTTTAGGGTTTAGGGATTAGGGGCTTAGTAGGGATTTAGGGCTTAGGGTTTAGGATTTAGGGTTTAGGGCTTCGGGTTTAGCTGTTTAGGCTTTAGGGTTAGGGTTTGGGGGGACCTTTTGAGCAAGATTTGAAAATGTATTACCGGCCTGGGCCTGGCCGCTCGGACCGAACTTCCACAGACCTGAAATGTCTTAAGTGAAGCAGTCACCGTAGTACCGCCGCAACAATTGTGCGGCACAGCATGAGGATTCGCACCGGACCAGCAGCCCGGTTGACACTCCAGCGCTTCAAAGATGATCAAAGGCCATGTGTGGCTGATGCTTGAAACAGCCACACTGATAGCTGTAGCCTTCTACCCTCAAGGATTTTGACCAGTCTGTCGACCAAATGGACTGTCAGAGACAGGCAAACACGTATGCGCCCAGGCATGCATACCCCATGCCATGGACCGGCACTCATAAAGAGCAAGGTTCAGGGTTTAGGGTTTAGGGTCTAGGCCGGTTTAGGGGACAGGGTTCAGTTCAGGAAGCGGTCCAGCTTCGGCCCAATGAATGGCGGACTTATCTTCGCGTTTGTCAGGGCGTCTTCGCAGACTCACGCCTCCTGTTGGAGATAGTTCTGCAGAATACTCCCCCTTGTAAAGCAGCTCGGCGAATGGCCAGTGTTTGAAGTCTGACCCTTTTACACTAGAAGTGACCCACAGATTTCAAACAGCCCTAAACCCCAAGCCCAAACCCGAAACCCTAAACCCTAAACCCCAAACCCTAAACCCTGATCTGCGGACGTGGGGGAAACCTTTATAGGTCGCCAGCGCAAAAAGAACCAAAACTGGGAAGCCTGCGATGAGTCAGCGCCAGATTGGCTGAGGGTTTGGGGCAGTTGGGGTTTCCAACCCTAAACCCTAAACCCTAAACCCCAAACCCCAAACCCTAAACCCTAAACTTGTTTGGAGTTTGTAGGGCTCAGGCTTCGTGAAATTGCATCCAGAAGGCGTGTGAAGGCCACGCAGAGGGTGGAGAGGTTCAGAACACAATGCCACCAGCCGGGTGGTATGTAGAGGAGATCTCCCGCCTGCTCTGCGCGAATTCAATGGGATGCTCTAACATAGCGGCCTTTGGTCTTGCCCTGAGAGTATATAGGGATCAACAAGGGATAACGTCTGTACTTGTTTCGGCTCCGGTACGCCTCGCAGGCTCCGCTGCTTTTGGTTCAGGGTTTCGGGTGCTCCTCTTCCGCCGGGTCTGGTCACTTAGGGTTTAGGGTTTAGGGTTTAGGGTTTAGGGTTTAGGGTTTAGGGTTTAGGGTTTAGGGTTTAGGGTTTAGGGTTTAGGGTTTAGGGTTTACTGTGAGTATCACGTCGCAGATGCCGACCTGGGCAAGCCTGTTTGTTCTAACCTAGGATCAAACTCCCGGCCCTGACTTTTCTTTTCGTAAGGAATGCCCTTAAAACTTTAAAGCTTCTAGAACAATGATACACCACACCACCCCGTCATTCAGGGCATATCGAATCTAGGTTCCGCAGTACTAGTAGCCTAGGACACAAAAAAGGGGCGCCCTAGTTGGTTTATTTCGGCCAAGGCAAGGGCACTACTGGGCATCCTCGATAATCACCCTAAACCCTAAACCCTAAACCCTAAACCCTAAACCCTAAACCCTAAACCCTAAACCCTAAACCCTAAACCCTAAACCCTAAACCCTAAGTCTGCCTCAAACTGAGGCCCTTCGAGGGGGGCTCCCCCTCTGCCTTGGTCACAACATCGATCGGAGGACGCTGCTCGGGCGGCAGGGAGGGCAAAACCTGGACTCTGATCGGCTTAGGGCGTTTACCAAGGCTTAGGGTTTAGGGTTTAGGCGGTTTAGGGTTTAGGGTTTAGGGTTTAGGGTTAGGGTTTAGGCGGTTTAGGGTTGAGGGTGTACGGTGTAGGGCTGAGGGGCTTTAATTTAGGGTTTAGGTCTTAGGACAGGGTGGAGGGTTGGTGATGAGGGTGTTCAGGGTGAAGGGAACAAGAAGCAATGGATAATTCACATCTGCCGGCTGGTTGTTAGTCTCCGAACAGCCGCTAAACCCTTCTCAAAGCCTACAACCCGAAGCCCGACGACCCCAAGCCCTTCCCGCGTAAGCCGAACGCCCTACAGCCGAACCCCGAGACCATGCAACCCTTCCTACAGATGAGCTCATGTGCATTGCTAGCCCAGTACCACGGGGATTGTAAGGAGTAGTTATTCCTTACTGACAGGATTTCCTAGACCCCACCCTTTTTCTAACTAGCGCAGACGGGCTCCCAACAGGCTTGTGGAAGATAAATAATGCACGGACGATGAGGGCTGTACCAGTGAAACAAGTCCAACATCCAACAGACCTTACGAACCCCAAACCTGCCTTTTTGTGGGTTCCTCAGAACCCTACAAGGGGTATGATTTAAAAGCCCTGTAAAGATGCGGGGTGTTGGTTGCTACTGTCAAACCTAAACTCTAGAACCCTAAACCCTAAACCCCGAACCCTAATCCCTAAACCCTTATAAACCCTAAACCCTCATCCCTAAACCCTAAACCCTCTGCCCTCAGCCTCGGAGAACCAAAGGCTGGGTGAAGGCGACGCGAAGCGACCCGGCCCCATGTCAATCACGCCTCGTTCACGAGCTCTTGTCGGAGGGGTTTAGGGTTTAGGGTTTAGGGTTTAGGGTTTCGGGTTTAGGGTTTAGGGTTGAGGCTTCACGGGAAGCCCGGAAACCCGAAACCCTAACTCAGTTTAGAGGATGGTAGAGGGTGGAGCGTGGAGGGAGGAGGGTTTCAGGGGCTCGGGCTCCGGGTCCAGCAGGGCTTAGCAGAGTTGAACCTGTTCATTGTGCTTCTACGCCATGTGCTCTGAAGGAAATGGAGCAGCTCAGCCCTGTCTTGTCTGTTTTGTGTTGCTGGAAGTGCTTTTGTTCGGGTTAGCTAAAGAAGCGCAAACGATTTTTGTGGTAGGTTATCTAAGAATCCGAAAATGCGTACGATTCTCATAACGTACAACGCAAGTGTAGGTTTGGGGTTGTTAAGATAAGACATCAGCTCCAGGGCATCAGCTAGAATCAAAAATGCCCCAGAGGTTGAAGCCGCGCACGGGTTTAGGGCTTAGGGTTTATAGGGTTTAGGGTTCAGGGATGTTTAGGGTTTAGGGTTTATGCTTTCGGGTTGAGGGCTGACCGCCTGGAGGCCGCGGCCCGGGTGGGTAGAGCGCCCAGCGCTTGCGGCCTTCGAGGCAAACGCTCCTGAGGAATCCCCGGCCAACAGACGTCATGGGTTTCCCTACTACCCCCCTCGAGAGGGGGGTTTAGGGTTTAGGGTTTAGGGTTTAGGGTTTAGGGCGTTTAGCGTTTAGGGCTTAGGGTTTAAGTTTTACTACCCCCCCCCCCCCCCTAAGTTGCCCCCTAGTCAGGCTTAAGGATCCCTAAATAGCCTGAACAATGGGGGGAACGTAGTATAGAGGGAAGGATGGATCAAACGCAAAGGAGTTCCAGCCAGACCTACAATTTTGTGGGTTATTCTCACATTCCGCTTATAGGATTCTTAGGGAACCTACGAAGAAGTAGGCTTTGGGTTCACTCCGAGGGAGCCTCAAACATTCTGCTGCTGCACTTAGTTCTTAGACACTTGGGGGGTGGGGCGGGGGGTGGAAGGGGTGGGGGTTGGGAGTTTAAAAGAAGGGAGGGAGGTCGTGTAAAGCAACTTACAACCTACCACCCATGGCCATGAAACCTTTTCAAGTCAAAGTTAGGGCCCTTCACAACTCTGCTTTCACTTCGTGCGCTGCCTGTACCACCGAAAAGTCTCTAAACCCCAGCACGATGTAGGGAATCAACGCCACAAAGGGGTTTTGCTATGATGAACTTTTACTATCAGCTGTTTCTTAGGAAGTAAAGTGCCCAAAAACAAAATCCAAGTATCCCTAAGTTTGGCTGAGGGATCGTGACAACCTGCTCTTCTGCAGGCTCCAAAAAGATCGTACAGACGTCCAAAGCTAGACTCCATAAGCCGTTACCCTACGGACCCCAGCAAAAAAACTAAACCCTAAACCCTAAACCTAGACCCGAAACCCTAAACCCTAAACCCTAAACCCTAAACCCTAAACCCTAAACCGTGCCCTGTGTCGCCCTGATATCCTAAACCTAAAGCCCATGAACCCGAAAACAGTTAAACACCCGAGGGTTTAGGGCTGAGCGTCCCGAGCTTCGAAAAGGTTTAGGGTTTAGGGTTTAGGGTTTAGGGTTTAGGGTTTAGGGTTTAGGGTTTAGGGTTTAGGGTTTAGGGTTTAGGGTTTAGGGTTTAGGGTTTAAGGTTTAGGGTTTAGGGTTTAGGGTTTCTAAACCACTGAGCAAAAAAAGCCGTGGATCCAGGCCCCGCAGCCGTAGGCGTCGGTGTGGAAGCGGCTTCCGCTGCCAGCGCCTTGGCGAGACCCAAGAGTAACCTAGGAGTAAAACGGGTACGCTTTTTAGGGCTTCGGGTTTAGATCCAAGAGGAACCTAGGAATTAAAAGGGTACAAGGAGGGGCCCCCTTACTGTACTAATTAAAGTTAAGGGACCTATAACCAACGTTAGGATCCTTATAACACAATTTAACCCAGGAAGAAAGGGTAATTAATGCGGGGGCCTGAATAATTTGAAGAGGGTTTTGGAGGGTTATTATTGTATGAATTTTCTCGGGAAAAGGGGCACCCTTTACGGGGTGGTGCTTTGGGCCCTTTGAAAATTGTTTCTGAATAGGTTCCCGTAAAAGGGAAAGAAGGGAAATTTCAAAAATTATCCCAAAGCACTACCCAGTTTTTGGTTTTAAGGGGATTGTGTAAGGGAACCCCAACCCTAAGAAAAGGAAATAAGGGCCTACTCCGGGTCCTAGTTGGTGAGTTGCTCAAGGGGACGTTCAGGGGGTGCGCTCTTCAACCTTGTTCCCAAAAGCTCCGAGGACTCCTTTGCTAAGGTTTTTGGGCCCAAACGGTTTAGGGTTTAGGGTTTAGGGTTTCAAAGGCCTTATGATAAACGGGGTTTTTGGGCTATTTTGAGCCTAAGGGTGCCTGCTGCTCAGTAGTTCATGAGGACATCGGCAGCTTTCTTTCATGCTGCCAAGATTTTGAATGATGGAAACTCTCGCAAGCTGTTATTTGAAGATGATTGTTGAATGACACTGCCAAAATATTTTGGGGAACATATCGGAGATGATCCGTCGCCAGACTGTGAAAAAAGGAACTCACGCCACAAGTTGTTGGAAGACAAGTTCTATTCTTAAATGCTCGGCGATTTGCACTTTCAAGAGCTCCTAGAGACTCGACACATCTTCGGACCCGTGTCAAGGCATTTCGCTTTTTTCTGTATTGTGTTTCAGGATTGGAGGGAAATATTTGGCAAGGATATCAGCGGTCTTCATGCTGCTGAACCATCGGAATTTTTCAAGGCCTTTATGAAAGGAATCTAATTTTTCTTCGTGGTTTGGTGAGGATGTCGAGAAAATGTCTTTCCTTTTGCCAAGGCCTTGAGAACTAGATTAACACCACCGAAACACCGGGAAGCAAGTGTGTGTGTGTGTGGGCCGGTAGTCGTGGATAGTTTGGAGGTCTAGGAGCGTGATCCGAGCCCCGAAGCCCTAAACCCCAAACACGAAGCCCAAACCCTCTTGACACATGACTCTGAAAAACCTGAACCCCTAAACCTGACTGTTCTTATTCGCGAACCAGGGAATTGGGTGCCCTATTCCATGCTTGAAGCACAATATATAGAGGGAATATACCCGACAGGAATCAACCCCCACTGGGAGGTCTACTGATGTTAGAGCTGTTCCTTGACTTGCTAGCCCAGGAACATAAAATAAGCATACCCTCTTCGGGGTCGGTTACTTCATAAGACAACCTTGATCCAAAGAAAAAGGGCAAAAGGGCACCACTGGGCTAGCAGGCGGGGGTCAAGATCTTGAAAAAGTTGCCAGAGTCCTTCCTAAACCCTAAACCCTAAACCCTAAACCCTAAACCCTAAACCCTAAACCCTAAACCCTAAAACCTAACCCTGCAGCGCCTCCCATGAGGAGCCACCCTCTGCTGACAGTCTGCAAGGATGGGGCTAGGCCTCGCGGGTGAGGGCCAAGAAACGGGCCTAGGGTTTAGGCTTGAAGCTTTAGCGTTTGGGGGTTGAAGGTTTGAGGTTTGGGGCAAAGTTTGGGGTTTGGGGGTTTGGGGTGTAGGGTGTAGGGCCAAAGAGGGTTTGAACGTAGGGTCCTTCGGACATATCTTATACAAGGCTTATAGCTTGTAGGGCCTATTAAGCCCTTGTAAGCTGTTTAGGTTTAGGGTTGATGTTAACGTATCCTTTGTACGGAATGTTGTGGAAAGGATTCATACTAAAGCTGGTTCTGAAGCAAATCCTCAAAAAGGCTAAAACACAAACACAAAACTGGTGGAATGCCAAAACCACTCAAAACAACATGAGAAAACACAAAGAACACCAGAGGAAGGCAACACAAAATAGTGGCAGATCACATTCTTCTAATCCCTGCTGAAGCATTTTCAGCCTATGGACTCTAAACCTATTAAGCCCCCGAGGAACTGGATCAGCACGGAGACCTTCCAGGGCTGTACCACTGCATAATACTCGCAACTCGTATCTCTGAAGATGATGGCTACACACTACACACCTGAAGAACACCTGAAGCTAACTCTGGCATCCTCACGCCACACAAACCTTGGAAACTGCCACGACCCATTCACCCTTTTAGTCTTGTTCAGAAGTCGCATAGAAAAAGGAATTGAGTCCCCAAACCCTAAACCCTAAACCCTTACCCCGAAACCCTTAACCCTACAGACCTTCAACCCTCAGCCGCCTCGGCACTGTCGCGCGAGGTCGGGGAGGGCGCTGAGCTTTGGCGGGCGCAGAGCGCGCAGGGCCATGGGTGGATTCGGGTCGAAGAGGTACAGCGGCTCCTGCGGCCAGTATATATAGGGGAAGCCTTAATAATAATTAGAATAGGGTCTAGGGTTTAGGGTTTAGGGTTTAGGGTCTAGGGTTTAGGGTTTAGGGTTTAGGGTTTAGGGTTTAGGGTTTAGGGTTTGGGGGGTGGGGTGTTATTATGGTAAAATTTCAAGGGGCCATAAGGGAAGTTCCTTAGCAATTCTTCCGACCCCTATGTTATATTCACCCTGGATGGCCTTTCTTTGGGACATCTTGTATGTTCCCTTAGTGGGTTTAAGAGGCTCACTTTTAGGAATGTTTTTGTCAGAGGGTTTAAGGGGCCATCACGGGCCATCCGAATTCATGAGTCGGTTGGGCTCTAGCTAGGCATTTTGTCAGGGTTTAGGGGGGTGTGGGGCCACGAGGGCTTAAAGCACACGAATAGGCATCATCAGGGTTCACGGGTAGTTCGGCATGTGCGAGAAGTGTAAGTAGCCCGTCACTTGACGAACCCTAAACCCTAAACCCTAAACCCTTAAACCCTAAACCGCTCCGCATCCCAGCGCGGCGGCAGGAAGTCTGCGTTCGCGGCCGCGTAGCGCAAGAAGTCCCGGAGCCGCATGCGGAAGACCTTTAGGCATTGGTTTAGGGTTTAGGGTTTAGGGTTTAGGGTTTGGGGTTTGGGGTTTAGGGTTTAGGGTTTAGGGTTTAGGGTTGAGGACTCAAAGTCAGCAAAACGGGGATGTTTTACCCTGTGCTACTGTCCCATGAAACATACACGGAACCCTAAAGCCAAAACCCTAACCCGCAAACATAGGGTTCGTCTCGAGCCCCCCAAGAGAGACCGAGCAAGAAGGGCTCATGCCTCAGGCTTCGGTTCTCCCCTGAAAGCCCAAACCCTAGTCGATAATTCCCGGCTTAGGGTTCAGGGTTCAGGGTTTAGAGGGTTTAGGGTTTCTAGACTTCTAACCCGAAACCCTAAACCCTAAACCCCAAACCCCAAACCCTAAACCCTATCCTTAAATGCCCTAAAAGGCCCAGGACGCCTGACCGGCTCCCGGCAGGGTCACCGCGAAGTGGCGCCGCCCGAAGCGCCGTCTCAGCCGGCCCGGCTTCCAGGCGCCGGGCCAGCCGTGGAAGAGGGCGCCCAGCCTAGGGTTTAGGGTTTAGGGTTTAGGGTTTAGGGTTTAGGGTTTAGGGTTTAGGGTTTAGGGTTTAGGGTCTAGGGTTTAGGGTTTAGGGTTTAGGGTTTAGGGTTTAGGGTTCAGGGTTCAGGGTTTAGGGTTCAGGGTTCAGGGTTTAGGGCTTACTTCCCAGCCCACTGCAGGGGTCGGAATAATTACCAATAGTCGTTCCCTTCAGGTCCCTATAAAAATGTGCAAACTTCCCTCCCCTCATAGAACTATCATAAGCGTTGCATATGAACACATGTGTTGTTGATTCGTCGCCTGGGTCTTCAGCAACAAGATCAAAGCACAGTTCCCAGGGAGGCTATAGCGAGGTTGAGTCCAGGTTGAGCGATGGAGCTGTTGCTTTTGAGGTGCAATACCAGGACGGGCTATGATACCCTATAACCCCTTCAAAAGGCCCTTTTAGGGTTGATGATGGGGTTAGAAGGCCTAATAGCCCATCCTGGTATGTGAGGAAATCTTGTTGCGTTGCAACGACTCAGGAGAGCGGATGAAGGGTTTCGGGCTTTTCTTGTGAGCGCGGTTCTCTAAGACTACTATTCCCCCACAAACAAAGAAACAATCCCGATATGATTATCCTTGTAAGGATTAGACGTCTGTGTTTTGGGGGGAGGTTCTTAAGCAAATAGTAGAAGAACGCTTTGGTTGCTACAAAGGCAAGGAACACCAGACACTTTCGACAAGCTTGGTTTCTATGGCCAAAATTTTCGGGGACCATCCTTGGGTTTAAGGTTTAGGGTTTAGGGTTAGGGTTTAGGGATATGCGATTCGGCAGCTGTTGACGGGCATCCAGCCAGCACGGCTGGTCCGCGCGCACCGGGCGGTGGTGGCTCTGCCATGGCATGCGCCGCAGGGGCGCTTTGCATCCACGTGCCTGGGCTGGGAGTCACATGGGAGTTTCCGAAAATCTCGGTACCCTATGGTACCCTTTTGGGGGGTGCCTTTAAGGGGTTTCTCTTCTATTTGGGGAATAAAAGGGGTACCCCTATTTTGGGACATACCCACATAGAAGCTGATCAGCACAACGTACGTCCACCGCCACATGAGAGGGGTCCCTTGTACTTGTCGCTACTGCAAATTTCTTAGGGCTCCTTTCGCCTCACTCAACGGACCTGCGGAACCGACTGGACAGAGTAGATACCGAGACTTTCACGAATTCATAATCAGAAGTCCGAAATAGTTGAAGGCCTATACTTTCAATAAGACACGAGCCTCAACCCTAAAACCCTAAACCCTCCACATAGGTTAGGAGCACCCCATACTAAGAATTTCCCCAAGTGAGTCCCCAAGGACCAGGAACCCTCCGCAGGCGGAGACGCTCCTGGGAGAGTTCGACGCGCAGGCGGGCGAAGAGGCGGCCGGCGCTAAAGCCCGGGCCACCCGGAGAGCAGCTGCCTTTGGAGGAATCTAGGGGCCTTAATGATTAGAATAGGTTTTTTTTTTTTGGGGGGGGGGGAGGGGGGGGGCGGGTTATCCTGGGATAAATATAATAAGGAGCCATAAGGGAATACATTAGTAATTGGTCATCTTTTCGAATTGCTATGACCCCCTGTAGTAGGGCTGTGCGTTCGATCAGTTCTCTAGACTATGACCCGAAACGGTAAAACCTGGTGACTCATCCAAGTTCTTGGAGACTCACCGAGATACAACAGGGGGTCCCCCCAAACGGGGACGATCACTTCGAGAAGCAACCCTAAAACCCAAACCCTAAACCCTAAACCCTAAACCCTAAACCCTAGCCCCCAAGTCAATCTCGGTGACAGGCCTTGTCTATGGGGCGGGGGACGGGGGGGGGGGAAGGGGGGGTGGCCGAGAGGAAGGCAACGTCTGCAACAGGAACGAATGGCTTAGGCTGCGGGTGCCCCGAACTTAGGCCTTGCACGCTTTTTGAAAGGGTTGATTCATAAGGTCTACAACTTAGGGTTTATAGGGTTTAGGGTTTTTAGGGTTTAGGGTTTAATTAGGGTTTAGGGTTTAGGGTTTACTAAACCCTAAACTGCAGGGTTCCCTTCAAAAATCCCCCTAAACATGCCCAACCCTTTATGAATTCAAACGGAAGTCCTATAACCCCATTGGCCCCATGGCAAAGCAAAGCTCGAAGCCTGATAAGCCCTAAACTCTACCTAAAGAACCCTATACTTTTGTAGGTTACCCGAAGAATCTTATAAAGCGCATGCTTTAATGACCTACAAGAATGGTAGGGTTTGGGTTGTTAAGGCGTGTTAAACCCTGAACCGCCCAAAAACCCTAAAACACTAAAACCCTAAAACCCTAAAATTCTAAACCCTAAAACCCTAAAACACTACAACCCTAAAATCCAAAACCCCAAGAATTCTGGCGACGCCTCCATGTCTGCATAGCAGGGTGCAGCGCCAGGAGCCCCGAAAAGGCAGCGCCCCTGCTGCACCTGTTAGAGTTTAGGGTTTAGGGTTCAGGGTTTAGGGTTTAGGGCCTAGGGTTTAGGGTTCGGCACTCCGGGGGTCGAGCATGTGGTATAGCTTCATTTACGGCTCAGATATAACACCCACCCACCCAGAGAATCCCACAACATTGAGAAAGCAAAAAACGGCCCTATTCTGAACATAAAGCGGCCCTCATTCTGAAAATGGCGCGGCCTTATTCTGAAAATAAAGCGGCCTTATTCTGAAAACAGATTGGCCTTATTCTAAAAAAAAAACGGCCTTATTCTGAAATTCAAATAGCCTTGGCCTCATTGTGGTCTTATTCTGAAAATAAAGTGGCCTTATTCTGAAATTCAAGTAAGGCATATACATATATATATATATGTTAGAGAGGGTTTGGGGTTTAGGGTCCAACCTCCTCCCTCCTGGCCCTAGAAGCCCAGCGCTGACGGGTCGGATCACAAGCCTTGGGGCATAGGATTAATTAAGGACGACATGAACCCGAAAAGGGCTTAGGGTTTAGGGCCTAAGTTTAGGGTTTAGGGTTAGGGTTTAGGGTTTAGGGTTTATGATTCATAAGACTTTCATAGGGACTTTAGGAGTATAGGGCATATGACAAAGGACGACATGAACCCTAAAAGAGCTTATGATTCATGATACGTTCATAGGGGAGTTTAGTAGTATACCAACTTTAGGGTTCATTTGGTCCCCAAGGAGGGGTCAGAATTGGGTGGTACGGTTCTAACGTTGGAGGGTCAAGGGCTTAGGGCTGAAAGCTTAGGACAAAAAAAGACGTACACCAAAACCCTAAACACGTTGAACAAACAGAACAACCATACGTGACGGGGGGCGAAACCACGACAAGATTTGAAGGAAGTGTAACCCCAACAGCGCGGGGTTGTTGTGGCTACGAACGTGTCTCCAGAAAACTTGTGACCTATAAGTCCGAAACCCGTACCTTCCGGAATGGGAGCCTTCCTCTGGTTTCGGGCTTCAGGGCATTAAGGGTGTTCAGGGCATTTAGGGTTTAGGGTCTCGGGGTTTATAAGTTCAGGGCATGGGTTCTTCTGGGTGTCATAGGGAGCTTGATGGTTGAACAGGTCCAGAGAACACAGGGGCTACACGTCCGCCAGTCCACACTCGCCATTTCCGGGGGGTTTCAGCACTGCACAAAGACATAGTCTCCGGCGCCACCGGCCTGGAGTGAAACTTGAGGCCACTCGGGCATCGCGAATGCGGAGCCGAGTAAGCTCAGTCGGGAAACGCTTGCCTTAGTTGTCCAGCCAGGATTTGAGTACCCCAAAAAGGGTAAAGGTCATAGGACTATAGGGATTTGAATACCCCGAAAAGGGTAAAGGCTAGAGGATTATAGGGATTTGAATACCCAAAAAAAGGGCAAAGGTTACCTACTCTACTACTAAGTTGCCCTGCGTGGGCTTGGAAGCAGCACGCACGTCAAGAGCAAATGCCGGTCGCCGGAGCTCGTTTGAACCACCTGGGCGTTTTCCGAAGGTAGGGGGGTACCTTATTGGGGTTTAGGGTTTAGGGTTTAGGGTTTAGGGTTTAGGGTCCCTTTTGAGAAGGGAATCCTGCTACTGAGGAATCCATATTGGGGGTCCCCTATGTTCGTAAACCCCCACCTGGAGGGTGCCATTGAAAACAGTACGGTCACGGTCACCGGGGGGTCCCAGTCGAAGCTCCAACGCGGCAAAGGACAGCGCTACGTCTTCTTCCTTTGCTTCGACCCAAGTGCGTTCCAAGAACGCGAGCCCAGAGCTGGAGAGTTGTTCGGTCAGGTTCTTGCCAACACATGACGCCTCGGAAGACGCATGGACGACTTGGAGCTCCATGTCGATCTGGAGTGACAGGAACTTGTCATTTGCTATGAAGCTTGTCTCCAAGTGCTGCTCCATTGAACCACCCGCTTCAGACGCCTGGTCTGAGTCGATCTCTACAGGACTGCTGCGCTCTCCTGACAAAGATCGTCGCGCAAGGCTCAAGCTCTCGAGGGCCTTGCTGCCTGTCAAGGAGCCCTGATCGGTGACGTCGCGGAGGCCCAGGAGGTGCCGTGCTTCGCCCCGCGGCGTGTGATACATCACCTGGAAGACTTCGGTCTGAAACCTGTTGGAGTCGCTGTCCTTCAGATGTGTCTGGAAGGCCTGAGCATTCACGCTGTCCGCCGCGCTTTCGTCGAAGCGCCGCAGCAACTCTGTGGCCCGTGCGGCCTCGAATATACACCCCCTTTTCAATAGAGCTCTATCTAATAAGGATATGGGTTTGGGATAGAAACGTTCAGATACCCTAAGCCCTGAACTGAGACTCTCCCATAAGTACCCCTACCTAGATCGACAACTTAGATTTAAAGGGGTTAAGGGTTTACAGGGTTTATGAGGGCTGATGGGGTTTAGGGTTTAGGGGGTGTAGGGTAGCTGCAATTCCTAAAGTTCTTGATGCCCAACATGTATAGGGTTAGCTGACTCGCCAATAGCCTCTGGTCTAGAGAAAAAAGGCGGCATGGGTAGATACCTATCGTCCTGACATTGGGGTCCATACGGGTCTGACGACATGTATGGTACTAGTATAGAGGTTTCTGAAAACTAGAAGTACCCTCTTTGGGTTCCCCCTCAGATGATTGTATTGCGGCGCTCTGATAAAACACGTGGGGTTGTATAAACACCCCGTTATAAATCTATTCATCCGTTCTAGGGTTATCGTTTTTTCTTCTTGATTATCGTTTTACAGGGTTTTGTGGAACAACCTACAACTTCATGCCTTAGAACCGATAATTTCGTTGATTGTAGTACAATGTACAAGCTTAGTACTGGAACCGCCGCCCCCGTGTGCCGGTGGGATTTTCATTGATTTGTAGTACAAGCTTAGTACTGGAACCGCCGTCCCCGTGAGCCGGCGGGATTTTCATTGAATTGTAGTACAAGCTTAGTACTGGAACCGCCGCCCCTGTGAGCCGGCTGGATTTTCGTGGATTTGTAGCACAAGCTTAGTACTGGAACTGCCGTCCACGGGAGCCGGCTGGATTCTCGTTGATTTGTAGTACAAGCTTAGTACTGGAACCGCCGTCCCTGTGAGCCGGCTGGATTTTCGTTGATTTGTAGTACAAGCTTAGTACTGGTGTCGCCTGCCTGCCGCGATGCAGCAATCGGGCCGTTTTATAACGTTATCGTTTTTTCTCTTGATTATCGTTTTACGAGTCAGGGGCACTGCCCCAAACACTTAGGGCAACTCCTTTCATAAATTGAAGGCGCGGGGTTTTTATACAACCCCATGTGCAGACATGTGTATATAGTGTATATATATATATATGTATATATATATATGTATATATATGTATATATATATATATATATGTATATTGGGTGGGCCTATGCTGAAAAATACCCTATCTACAGACAATATTCGGGAGCTAGTTGCGTTCGCTGCCTCTGCCGCCCCCGACAGGAGGCAGTGAAGTGCCCTAAACCCTAAAGCCTAAACCCTAGGCCCTAAGCCCTAAACCCTAAGCCCTATAAGCCCTAAACCCTAAACTCTAAACCCTAAACCCTGCCTCTGCCGCCCCGGACAGGAGGTCAGTGAAGTGCCTGCCCGCGAACTCCGAGCCTCGCAGGAGCATTGCAGCCAGGCCGGGGGTGTGCTCCACCATGCGAAGATCCTTGGGGACCAAGTGAGGGTTTAGGGTTTAGGGTTTAGGGTTTAGGGATTAGGGTTTAGGGTTTAGGGTTTAGGGACCCTAAAATTGGGGTCATATACCCTATACGATTATATTTGCTATTCAGGTATGTGAACCATAAACCCTTTTGGGGTTAATTTCGTCCCCAAGGATCTTTATCCAGCTCAACCACCGCGTCGCAGATGAGGTGGAGCAAAGATGACGCAGCGTTGAAGTCTGATGCCATCTTCTTGTACTGGAGGCTTCGCTCGATGCGGTAACTCAGTACTAGCTGCAGTGATGCAGCGGCGCAAACAACGACACACAAGCCGGCCAGCTCCCCGAACCATGCTCGCAAGAGCATGGAAGTCATCCAGGATGTTTCGGCAGCTGTCCGTAGCGTGAGCAGGCCTGTGGGTAGCAAGACATTGCACGCGACGACCAGCGCAGGGCTGGTGGCAATGGCCACTGCGGGAATGCGAAGGAAGGCAAGCAGAAACGCGGAGGTTTGTGCCAAACCTTCCGGTGCCACGTGCCACGGCGAGATCAGAATTGTGTTGTAGAGGGAGACCATGACATAGATCGTATTGAGGTTTCCAACACGGAGGCAGGCCGGGAATGCATCGACCAGTGTTGAGACTAACAACGCAAATACCAGGCTCCAAGAAGTAGCGCGTGACATTTCAGGTTCACTGCCAGGATCACGAATTCTACGCAGTGCAACCACACTCAAGACCCCTGCGTGCAGCACGCCGAGGTATCTTATGAACAGGCGTGCGATCTTCAAACGCAGCTCATTTACCTGTTGGTTCACGAGCCTCTCATCCTCCTTCACAGCAGACCCTTCGAATATCTGTCGAACTGACCTCTGGCAACTTCGAATGGCCTGTAGGAGATATACACGGTTCATAAATCCGGAGTAGGCGATTCTACCTACGAAGAGGATCTCCAGCGTTACGACGATCGGTAAAAAACTGGCATCCAGCCTGGTTTCCAGTGAGCTGGTGCCAGAATCCATAATGCCGTGCAGCGAGGGCCACCTAGCTTTCTTCCTTGAGGGCCAAAAGCAACAAAGCTTCATGATACTTGAGGAGCCGCCCTCTTCGCGACCCACACACAAGTGCACTAACACTTGGGATGTTCCCCCTTCTACTAACAATCCTTAATAGGGATTGTAAAACCCCCTATGATAATCCGGAATTTAAGGACTGTTAGTATAGGAGGGAACATCCAAAACGAACACTCTAGAGCACCAGGCTCCTCCCTACGTCACGCGTTCTGTGCACACCTTCCACGACACGTACTTGGTTGAATGGAGGTGATGCAGTTTTGAGAATGAGTACAAATAGTTGCTGAGTACCCGGGGCCGAAAAAGTTAGCCTTTCAATTGTGGTAGGATTCTATATACCCCAGAAGGTTAAAGGATACCTACTCAGCTACTAAGAAGTAAACTGACCTGCTGTAAGAGTATAATCCAAAACCCTAAAACACAAGGCAGATACTTAATCCCTGTTCCCCTAGGAAGAAAAAAGGATCCTTTTTGTTCATATATAAGAAAGCCCATAACCCAAAAAGTAAAAAGGATCCCTAACACTGATCGAGGATAGGACATCATGATCGCCTCCGAAGAAGAGGCTGAGAAGTGATCCTCGCCAAGCCGCCTGCGTGGAAACCCTAATGTTGCACTGCCCCTAAACCCTAAACCCTAAACCCTAAACCCTAAACCCTAAACCCTAAACCCTAAACCCTAAACCCTAAACCCTATCATCACAAGTTTCGAAATGTTCTATTCTGCGACAGCAGTTTGACCCGCTATTGTCACAAGTTCTTCCGGAGGGTTGTCTTTTTCTGGAGTACACAACGTCATGGGGGCCCTCGATGTGTGGTGCGCGGAAGATGGTATGTCGGGCTCCACCACATAGTTTGGAATCTTAGACTATTGGAAAGCCGGTCCCCCTAAACCCTAAACCCTAAACCCTAAACCCTAAACCCTAAACCCCAGAGCATGATGTTGGGTCCCAGACAGCTGTGAATCTTGCAACCTCGGGCCTCGGAACTTGGCTGCACTCAGGAGGGTAGCTATAAATTAAACTTTTAGCTGCCCTACTAAGAAACCCAATAAACCCCAAAAAAGGTAAGGATGTAAAGTTACGGTAAAGTACCACAAAGAGAACTGGGAATTGTGGACTGTGGTATGGGGCCACCTCAAGCCACAATCTTTGAGAACAGGAGTGTAGAAAGCGGGATGTGGAATGCTAGGCGCAAAACCTCTGGGAATTCACAAGGACAGCAAGTCTAGCAATACTAAATAGGATTAAGAGTATCAACGACACAAACACTACGAATAATGCTGATGCTGCTTATCTAGCCTTAATCATGCGAGCACTGGTACTATTAATCTTGCAAGCCCCCGAGGCCGAATGTCTTACTGCGTTTTGTGCTGCGCGCAAGACGCAAAAACCAAAAAAAAAACAAGCACTGCACCACAAACACAATCACGGTATACGCACACAGGCCACATGTAAACCTTAAACCCTACCGTAAACTGTAGACCCGAAAATGCCCCTTAAGTCCCGTACTCGATAGCCCAGTAAGCGTATTATAATTAGGGCACCCTTTTTTGGATTGGTTACTTTATTAGGGAACCTTGAACCTCAAAAAAGGAGAAAGGGTACCACTGGGCTACCAAGCGTAATTCAGCCGAACCCCCAAGGCTTTGGCGACTGAATGTACCCAACAAGTGGGATCCAATCCCCCCATGGTACTCCAATCCGTAAAGTTTAAGTGTATGGACCACTACAGGGGTACACCGCAACCATCCCGCTGAGAAAACTTACAACCCGGGCTCTATACTTAAACCCTAAGCCGTAAACCCTAAGGCCATAAGGGGACCGAAGAACTACGTACGACCCCCAACCATAAACACTACATCCTGGACCCCGAGGTAAGACGGCTTCAAGTTCTTACGTGGTTTAGGGTTTAGGGTTCAGGGGTTTAGAGGTTTTAGGGTGTGATGGGGTTTGAGGGATACGGTGCAGGAGTTCACTAGTTGAGCGATGCCTTGTTTGGATGCAAGAGGCCCATTAACGGGAACCCCAGAACAGGCCACAACCTAGAGAGCAACCCCAAACCCTACATCCTAAACCTTAAGCCCTAAACCCTAAACCCCAAACCCTGAAGATCATGAACTTACCCAGGCGCCCAAAATAGCCCAAATAGCTCAAATAGCTCAAATAGACCCTGAACCCTGCACTAAACCCTCAGCCCACACTCTTTTAACTCCAGCCCGGGGGTTACGGTCCCAAAGACCTAAACAAAAAAAAGTCATAAGCCTAAACGGACCTTTTCGCTAAGTAGGGCCTAGGGTATTTAGGGTTTAGGGTCCAGGGTTTGGGGTTTAGGGTAATACCCCTAAACCCTAAACCCTAAACCCGGACATTTGTCTGCACGAAGGTACAGTGCCTCATCCCACAAAAGCCGATGGAAGGCCGTGGACGACCAGGCCAGCTTTGCGACAGCGCCTGCTCCCGTGCGAAGCAAGAAGGCCACATGACGTAGGGTTTGGCGTTTAGGGTTTTGGGTTTAGAGTTTAGGGTTTGCGGTTTGGGTTGAGGGTCTAGGGCTTGGGGTTTAGGGTTTAATTAGGGTTTGGGGTTTGGGGTTTGGGGTTTGGGGTTTGGGGTCCCCTATCACATGTGTACATATACACTCACCAACAACAGCAATACACATCCCACTCCATATAGCAGGAGCCACCCGATAGTGAGAAGTCAAGCAGCAACCACAAACCCCAAACCCTAATCCTATCTAAGTGTAGTTACATGGTCACTTAGTATGGGCCCGTAAAGGGGGGCCCCTTACATATAGCCTGTATATACCCAAGGGCCCGTACATCAGAACCCTGTAGCTAGGCTGACCAGTAACCTAGGCTGAAAAAGGGAATAAGGGTACTACTGGCCATCCTAGGTAAGGAAGGTAAGGGGCCCTCTTAAGTAGAACTACCCTCAGACACCTCCAAAGGCTCCTTGGCTACACCCTAAACCCTAAACCCTAAACCCGAAACCCTAAACCCTTGGAAAATCTCGGCCTTGGTCCTCGCAGCTTGCAGCATAGGTTGCCTCAGGCAGGCTCGCACGCAGCTACTAAGATAAGGGCAAGGAACACATGGAGCGGGAAGCAACTCCGAACTGGACCTACTTGGAGGTTCGTGGTCCTTCATAACCAACAGGGTACTTCTTAACCAATATAAGTGTATTAGGGTTTAGGGTTTAGGGGTACTGATTTACCACTTAGAGCTGTATTTCTAACCTACTTATAAGCCCCTTAACTACCCTAATCTGGTTATAATTGGGTTAGAAGTGCAGTTACTATTTAGTTTGTAATACCATGAACCTCCAAGCACTTGCTTTGCCAAGGCTTGCCTGGGAGTCTTTTTACCTAGACTTTAGTAAAAACTACCCCGTAATTAGCAGATATACATAGTAAACTCCAAAAAGTTGGAACATCCTTATCCCCATACCCCAAAAGGAATCCCAGCACTAACCATCCGAGGACCATGTTCCATCTTGCTGAGGCTCACTGTAACCCATAAAACTGTAGGTAAGGTAGGGTTTAGAGGCTTCGGGTTTACCTTAAGACCCCAAAGCTACTTTTGCAGGCTATTATTCTAAAGCGCCTTCTATTCTCGCAGTCTTGGGTCACCTACACAAAAGTAGGCTTTGGCTCCTTAAGGCAGGGCTCCAGCCAGCGGAGCGTTTGACTTTCGTCAACCCTGAACCTCATAGGTTCCGCTACTACCCCCCCTCTATACTACCCCCCCCCCCCAAAAAAAAAAAAACTGCGGCTATATTTAGGGATACTTCGGCCTAACTAAGGTTCGTTTGAGGGGGGGTTTAAGGGGCGGTAAGCTAGGGGGTACGTAGTAGAGACCCTAGACCCTAGACCCTAAACCCTAAACCCCAAAAGATTAGTAGGGAAACCCATTGAAAACCAGGGAGTCGCCAACCCCTTCTCATCTTGCGGCTCGGCACCACAGTGATCCAAATCTCAGGGCTGAGTCTCGCCAGGTACAAGCCTCACACTCACAGCCCTAAACCCTAAACCCTAAACCCTAAACCCTAAACCCTAAACCCTAAACCCTAAACCCTAAACCCTAAACCCTAAACCCTAAACCCTAAACCCTAACCCTAAACCCTAAACCCTAAAACCCCAAAACCCTCATATGTTTTCTATCTTTACACTTGTATGTACGTTCATGCTTGGGGGGGGGGGGGGGGGGGGGGTTCCCAAAAACGGCTCCACAAGTTAGAGAATTCCCCATCTGCCCTATTCTGCAGTTTCAGTTTTCAGGGAGCGGTTGGCATGTATGGCTTAGGGTTCAAGGGGGGTTGGGTGTTATTTCGATGCTTACGGCTTGGGAATCTGCAAGATTTCGGGGAGCAGGCTACATGGGGTGATTCAGGGTTTTAGGGTTTGGGGTTTAAGGGTTTTAGGATTTCAGGGTTTTAGCGTATTGTAACAAGTTGAAGAATTTTCGATTCCATATCCCTAGAGATGTATGTATAGATAGCTCGCTCAGGAATCCCTACATCGTTTTAAAGCGGGTTTGGGTTAGGGTTTAGCGATTCGGATAGTCCTGAATGGAATTTGGAGTATTGCAATCGAATGGCCCATCCCGCCAAAACCCTAAACCCTAAAACCCAAACCCCTAAACCACAAAACCCAAAACTCAAAACCCCGAAACCCAAAACCTTTAGAACGACCTCCCCTGTTATCGTAAGCCCCCTAGCAGACGCATGCGGGGCTGCCACTATACGTACTCCCTTTAGGACCTTAATAAAAATATTACTTTTAATATCCTCTTGGGCTTTATATGAATAATTTTACTTCGAACATCCCCACCCTCTCCTGGTAGAGATACTCTAGGTTTGGGCACTCCAGGGATACTCTGGGGCTGCACTCCGATGGTGGACTCCGGGGACACTCTGGAGGGAGACTCTGGGGTTGGGCACTCCAGGGGTTGGGAACACTACTCTGGGGTTGGGCATTCTGGAAGACTCTGGGGCTGGGAATCCGGGAACATTCTGGGGTTGGGCAAGCTCTGGGGCTGGGAACTCCGGGGACACTCTGGGTTGCTCCAGGGAGACTCTAGGGAGAGCCTGAAAATGGGCACTCCAGGGACACTCAAGAGTTGGGCACTCCAAGGACACTTTGGGGTTGGGCACTCCGATGAGCGAGGAGTAGACCGGGCGAGGAGAAGAGTTCCGGGCGAGGAGAAGAGTTGAGTTTAAAATCTAACAACCCCACACCGAGGGTGGGGAACAAAAATAAGAAATAATTCTCAAGGGGGATATAGGCCATTGCTACATCTCGAACCAGCACGCCCCCATGCCCCAATAGGGTTTCGGGTGTCGGTTTTAGGGGTCAAAGCTCACCTAACACTCTCTTTGCCTACAGTTTTATGAGTTCTGCCTACATATTAAGGGGTAACTACCACTAAACTGTAGGTGAAGAGAGTCCCATGTAGGGTCTAGGAGTTTAGGCTTGAGGGTTTAGGGCTCGAAAGTGTCGAGGCCCCATCCTTATTAAGGACTGTCAAGGGGGAACACCCCAACCCTAAACTCACAGGACGAAGCCTACTAAAAACCCTACACCCTGAACTTCGAAGCCCGAACCTATCAAGGCACCACGCCGTAAACGCCAAACCCAAGAAGCCCAAGGCCTAAACCCACACGATAAACCGGTTCAGGGTTAAGGGTGGTTTGGGGTTTAGGGTTTAGGGTTTGGCGCCAACCCCTGCCTCCTCGCTGCCCACATGTAGCTGCCGGCGCACGTTCCGGCGGCACGCCTTGCAACAGCCATCTCTGGAACTCCACTGGGAGGTTCATGGTACTTACTAACCACTTATAGCTGTACTTATAACCCTACTGATAATACCCCTAAAGGGCCTTATTTATAGGGGTTATTATAGGGGTTATCCCAATTATAAGTAGGGTTATAAGCCCAGTTATAAGTGGTTATGAAGTCCCATGAACCTCCAAGTAGGGAGGTTCAGTATTTTGGCAGGTCTAGGCCTTCCCCCACTGTAGTTCCTGATGGGTCAGGGGATACGGGTTCTACAGGCCACTGGAAGGTCCAGGGTTTACGTGCAGTGGTTTAGAGGGATGTTAAGGGTCTTTCTGCACCAGAACTTGCCGACTCCCCCCCCCTCCCCTCCCGGCGGGTTTCCCTGCCCCGCACTGTAGTTCCTGGTGGGTTTATATCGGAGATAAGGGTCATAATAGGCCTTGTTCGGGTTTTGGTTTGGCTTGAGAGTTCAGGTTGTTTCCTTAGTTCCGGACGCCCAAACCCGAAATCCGGGGGGGGGGGGGGGGGGGGGGATGCCACAAAGATCTGCACTCAATCAGCCCTGGACAGACACCCCAAACCACAGACTCTCTTCCGTAGCGAATCAGGAATTCGAAGCCGAGAACTCTGAACACGAGAACCCCCCCTGAACACGAGAGCCCTAAACCCTGAGCCCCAAACTCAGCCCCCCCCAACCGCCCAAGCAAGTAGTCTCAACACCCTAAACACCTAAACCCCATGTAAAAAACTGAGCCCGAAGAAAGCTCAAAAGCTGATGTCGGCCGTGGCGCAAACTGCCTGCATTCTGAGCCAGCCCTGAGAGGATCTCGAGGGTAGCGCCCCCTTCGAAGGTTCCTACAAATATTTCCCAATGGTAGGATGCTTCGTAATGCTAAACCCTTGAACCGAATAGTCGTACAACATACCTAAACTGTAAAGACCCTAATGGCACAAGACGCTAAAACCCCATACCCGACACCCGAAAACCGTAAACCCTAAAAAACCCCAAACCCTATAAAAACCCTAAACCCTAAGCACTATAAAGCCCTAAACCCTGTAAAGCCCTAAGCCCTAAACTCTAACCCTAAGCCCAAAATTGGGGGTCCTACTTTCTAGATCCTCCCAGGGCTTGCTAGTCGCCGGCCATGGCTTTCGAGCTGTCGGCGTGCTTCACAGGGAGGCGCCGGAGGGGAGGTGAGTTTAGGGTTTAGGGTTTAGGGTTTAGGGTTTAGGGTTTAGGGTTTAGGGTTTAGGGTTTAGGGTTTAGGGTTTAGGGTTTAGGTCTGGCGAGGGGTTAGGTTCGGTCTGAGGGGTCCAGGGGCATGTACGGCGTGAGGGCTTTCTGCAGCTTGCGGGGCTTAGGGTTTTTGAGGGGCCTTGATGCGTTAGGGTTTAGGGTTTAGGGTTTAGGGTTTAGGGTTTAGGGTTTAGGGTTTAGGGCTTGCCAGGTGTGTAGAGGTGTTTGGGGGGGGGGGGGGGGGGGGGGGGGGAAGGGGATGTCAGAGACTTTCGCAAAGTTCTCCGAGCAGCTTCAGAGCCTCATGGGTGACGGCGCAGCATGTCACAATCACACTCACAGACACATGCAGGGGTTTAGGGTTTAGGGTTTAGGGTTTAGGGTTTAGGGCTTAGGGTTTAGGGTTTAGGGTTCTTGAAGACGGGTCTTTTTCGGTGCTGCTTCTCGGGTTGAAAGGAGACTCTGGAGCAGAGTCCCCAGGATGTAGGGTCCATTCCAGCAATAAAGGTGCAAAGCTGTCTTCCGCAGCCCTCCACCATCTAAAGCCAGCAACACGAGCATCAAAAGGTGCTCTTTTGCGCAGTGGGGTGTTTATGGGAGCTAACCCCCCATGGAAGTACTGCTGCGCACCCCGAGCCCTTATAACCTCTGCTCCTACATTTGTGCTGGTTCTTATGAGAAGAGCCCTTAAAGCAGATTTCTTTGGTACTTAGCAGTGTAATAAGGGCACCCTGTTTGGGGCTGGTTACTTTCTAAGGGAACCCAGCAACCAAAAACAACAAAAAAAGTCTGGGTACCACTTAACCCTAAACCCTAAACCCTAAACCGTAAACCCTAAACCCAGCTACCAAGGGTAATGCCTATAAGAGCCAAACCCGGGGGGGCCTGCTGCGTTTGCGCGTCCAGGCGCATCTCGCGGAATCTCTGCGCGTGCGCCTCGGAAGGCTTTAGGGTTTAGGGTTTAGGGTTTAGGGTTTAGGGGATGTGGCCGCTTCTCTGAATTAGGGTCCCTTGCTGGTTACACAAATGTGCCGCCTTGTTCAAAGGACCTCAAGAAAGAAAATGTTTTAGAGAAGTCCTCATGGGGTATGGGGTGCTTTGTTTGGGGTTCGGGGGAGAGCGTTTAGGGCGGGGGGTAAAAACATCATGAACCCTAAGTCCCAAAGCCTTCGCCCTATGGGCTTCGCATGGCTTATGGCGGGTTTTGGGGTTGTTTGGCTTCTGAACAGGGTTTAGAGTTTAGAGTGTAGGGTTTAGGGTTCTGCAGGCGCCCCGGCGTGGTTGAGCGGCAACACCGGCAGCGCGGAGATCTCCAAGGCAGCCTGGTGGGAACGCATTCAGCTCCAAACACTAGACCCCTACACCCGTAAACCCTAAGCCTTATAGTCAAATAGTGTAGACAACCCTCATGTAGGCTACACTGTGTGAAGCCCAGTCACCATATTGCAATGATGATGATGATGATGATGATGGTGGTGGTGATGATGATGATGATGATGACTCAGGGGGAGGCGTGCAAAGGACCCATGTTCTCATTAAGGGCCAAGGCCTTGGTTGGTGAATGCGGGCCCTTGTAGGCCTCTCCCTTAAAACCGCCGAACACCAAAACATTAAACCAACATAAACTCCTTTCAGCCCCAACGCCCCCCCCTTTATATCCTTAACTTGGGATTTTCCCCCTTGTACCAGTACCAACAGTCCTTAATAGGGATGATCATCGGGGGTACTGTAAACCCTTTCAGGCCTGTCAAACCCTAAACCCTGAACCCTAGACCCTAGACCCTAGACCCTAGACCCTAAACCCCAGGGGGAACATCCCCATCCTTAACCCTGCCTGCATGGAGTAGGCCTTCCTCTCTCGCGCAGCGTTCCGTCCGCCCCCTGTGGTCGCCTTCATAGCGCTTCTTCTTACTTCTCCAACAGCCAAGGGGTGAAAAAATGTTGAACAACCCAAAAAGTTTAAAG
>CAJNDS010000680.1:241203-246203 GCA_905221605.1 Symbiodinium natans
TTATACTTGGGTTCTCGGATGCTCAGTAACCCAGGATTAAAAAGGGTACCCTCTTTGCTTAAAGGGGTTTAGGGAACCGACCCCCCAAAAAAAGGGAATAAGGGCACTCCTGGGGGCATCCTAGGGTTCTCATGAACCTCCAGGTAGGGACGAAGACGTGTGTGGACTCCTCAGTCCAGCCATGTCACAGGCCAGACCCAAGGGGTAGCCTTGGAAGAAAATGGGCGCCCCTCTGGTACCCAAACCTTAAACTACTAGGGAGGAAAGGACATCCTCTGGGTTCTGGAAGGACCTCCTAAACCCTAAACCCTATACCCTAAAACCCTGAACACTATAAACCCTAAACCCTAAACCCACCCTGAACCCCCAGAAGCCTTGCCTGCACGGCCCGATGGCGAGCCACCCTTTCCAAAGAGGGACTTGCCCATGCCCTCCCGCATGAGGTTCACGCACTTGACCTTGTCCTTTGGGAGGGTTTAGGGTTTAGGGTTTAGGGTTCAGGGTTGAAGGCTTCGGGGTTTGGTGCCACAGGGTATTTCCAGGCTTCGGGTCTACCCCAAACCCTTTCTCGGCCAGTATGCATGCAGGCCAACACGCACACCCCAGACTCTCCAGGCCCTGCTCCAAGCCCAAAGCTCGGACTAAACCCGCCAACCCCAAGCCCTAAAGGCCTAAAGGCGCTCAAACCCACCCTAAAACCCGAACCCTATAAACTTTTAAACCCTCAAATCCCAACCCTAAACCCTTCAAACCCTAAACCCTAAACCCCCGAAAGCGGGTCCTGCAAGTCCTCTGAGTGCATGAAGGGCAGGTACAGCGCCCACCTCTTGGGCCCGGGGGGCCAATGATGCCTCGGATGTTTCAAACACCGCAGCTGTTCGAAAACTTCCTCAAGACCCAGAAACCCTAAACCCTAAACCCAGAAACCCTAAACCCTAAACCCTACACCAGAAACCCAAAACCCTAAACCCTAAACCCTAAACCCAGAAACCCTAAACCTCAGGGTTTTGCGGGCTTGTCTGCCAGGATGCTTGTCGTCTCCCCTGGCCAGAGCTGCATTGGCCGCCACGCGCGCGGCGGCATCGCAGGCATAGGCTGCTGGTGTGTTTCGGTACCTCAAAGTTTAGGGCTTAGGGTTCAACTCAAAACTAACCTTTCTAGGTTATGATAACAATACCCCTCATAAGATTCTTTGGTGCCAAATCCCAAAGCCCAACTACAAAAAAAGGTAGGTTTGGAGGTTCTTAAGGTGGTTGTTCAAAATACCCGACCCAAAATCACCTAAGGTAGGTTCCCTTTCTAGCAGGGCTTCCCTGGTTTTGGAAACTCGCATGCCAATGTATCATCTCTATGAAGGACCTTTAGAACAACCTTAGGGTTCACTGGACTAGGGTTTAGGGTTTAGAGTGTAGGGTTTGGGGTTTAGGGTTTACGGTAAAAAGCCCCTTCACTCAAGTGTAAGGACCCAGCAGACTTCTGGAGAACTGGTCGAGGATGACCACGAGGGCCAGGCAGGTCTCCTGATGGCGTTGGTCACGCACCGCCCTCATCTCTCGCCAAGCAGATGCTCTTTTCCAAAGAATGCAGAGGAAACCCCTAAAACAGAACCCAGAAACCCTAAGCCCTGCAATACCTCAACGCCAAAAGCCCGATACCTTTGACCGCCTGAGGTCAGCACCGCATGATGGGCCCAGCCAGCCAACTCGCCAGCAGCCGCACGAGAGTGCAGAGCCTGCCAACGAGCTCCCACTGCCAGGTCCCAGGAGCTCAAGAGGGTTCCCTTTTTTGGACTGCCAGGTCCAGGAGCTCAAGAGGGTTCCCTTTCTTGGCTTCATTTTAATAGCGGGTTTAGCGTTATAGGTTGGTCCTTCTACTACTACCAGTCCTTAATAGGATTATAATGGCGGGCACTATATTCCCTATGAGGGACTGTTAGTATAAGGGGGAACATCCCAAGTTATAGGGTTTATAAGGAACCTGGCCCGCACTCTGAATTCTAGACGGTTTAGGGTTTAGGGTTTAGGGTTTAGGGTTTGGGGTTCAGGGTTTAGGGTTTAGTCAGGCCCATACACCGTAGTGCTCCCCAAGCGCATAGCGAGTAGGCCTTGTAGGGTTTGCGGTTTAGGGTTCTCTACTTTCAGGGTCAAACACCTACACATCATCCTTATGTTAAAATCACGTCCCGCCGAAGATCCAGACACGACCTAAAAGTTGGACCTTCAGGCTCGGATGGCCCCGAAAAGGACTGTTCGTATAAGGGGGAACGTCCCAACCAATAAGGGAAAATATACACTATCCCAAGGGCCTGCCTAGTGAAAAATAGTCCAAACTGAGGCGGCCCACGGTTCCCTAATATTCTCTCTCGGCTCCCCCATAGAAGGGGGTTTTTGGGTTTCGGGGTTTAGGGTTATTTAGGGGTGCCAGGGGTTTGGGTTGGGGCTCCTCCTAAACCCTAAACCCTAAACCCTAAACCCTAAACCCTAAACCCTAAACCCTAAACCCTAAACCCTAAACCCTAAACCCTAAACCCTAAACCCTAAACCCTAAACCCTAAACCCTAAACCCTAAACCCTAAACCCGAAACAAAACCAAAAAAAAAACAACACGCCGGCCCCGCCCCGAAATCTTTGCGGATGCGATCGTCCAGGATGTGGCTCTGGCGGAACCTGGGAGGTGCTTGGGGTTTAGGGTTTAGGGTTTAGGGTTTGGGGTTTGGGGTTTGGGGTTTAGGGTTTAGGGTTTAGGGTTTAGGGTTTAGGGAGGTGTCGTGGGGGTTGAGTTGCTGAGCTTCGGGGACCTTGACTTCTTCTGCTCAAACCCGAGAAGCAGGTAGACTCAAAAGGTCTTAAACCCTAATCCTTAACCTTTATGCACTTCAAGGCGTTGAGGCCTTCGCCATATGCATGGCAGTACATGGGCATGTAATCCCCCCTTGCCCACTTCGGGACCCAACCCTAAACCCTAAACCCGTAAACCCCTAACCCCAACCCTAGGCCCTAAACCCTAAACCCTGAACCCTCCTTCCACTTACAAGACCTGAAACAAACTCCCCGGATCCCTCCGAGACCCTAAACCCTAAACCCTAAACCCTAAACCCTAAACCCTAATCCCTAAACCCTAAACCCTAAACCCTAAACTCCATAGGGGCGGGGCCAGTCGTCCGTCGTCAGCTCGGTGAACCAAAAGTCGAGCACGCCCGCGGCCGCCTCGCAGATTCCAGGGCTCAAGTAGGGTTTAGGGTTTAGGGTTTAGGGTTTAGGGTTTAGGGTTTAGGGTTTAGGGTTTAGGGTTTAGGGTTTAGGGTTTAGGGTTTAGGGCTCCAGGGCTTCCGGGGGCTAGCAGGTAAGGTAAGGTAGGGGTATGTAGAGTTAAGGGTTTAGGGCTCCGGGCTTCCGACGGGCTTAGGGTTGGAGGTCCACTTAGTTAGGGTTAGGGTGGCAGGGCTGCGGGCTTCCGCGAAAGACTCTTGGCAGGAGAATTGTTGGGTCGGTTCTGCCTCGACGTGGAAGCATGGGAACCATGAGCACTAAAATCCTACAATCTAGGTGCTACACCCAATAGCCCGAAACCCTGAACAGTACAGCCGAAAGCCTAAAGCCTAAACCCTACGTGGAGATGGTTCTGGGTTTAGGGTTTAGGGCCGTTTAGGGAGGTCAGGAAGCGTCACCTTCCAAGAGGGTCCAACAACTGCGTATCTGTGTAGCCTGCCACATGGCCTGGTTGGGTGTGCGTTAGGGCTGCTCAAAGTCTTAGTAGCCTAGTAGCCATCTTGCGATAAGGGTACTCTTTTATTTTCATTTATTATTATTTTTTTTATTTTTTTTTTTGGGGGGGGGGGGGGGGGGGGGGGGGGGGTGGGTAACTTTCTAAGGAAACGAAAAAAGTGAGAAAAGGGCACCATGTGGGCTACCAAGAGGTTCAAGGTTTGGCGATGGCTCTGGGGTCAAGGGGATGATGAGCTGCCACGCCTTTTCGAGGCCCTAAACCCTAAGGGCCTAAGGGCCCTGGGACATTCGCAGGCCTCTTCTGGAAAACAAAACCAAGGCAGGACAGATTTTCGGCCCAGCCCCCCCCCCCCCCCCAAAAAAAAAAAACATCCCCCCCCCCCTTCCAACAAAAAGGCTCAAGCTTCCAACCCTGCAGCAGAACCCTGAAACCTAAATCCTATAACCCCAACCCAGAAAAAACAAAAACTTTAAACCCTAAACCCTTAAGCTTGAATCCTATAACCCCCAATAAAAACCTTAAACCCGGATTCCGAAGCGAAGCGAGCGCGGGGCGGCCTCCCGATCTTGCGCTGCCGATGCCTGGCTGCCAGGCTTGAGGGCAACAGGTCTGGGGTTTAGGGTTTAGGGTTTAGGGTTTAGGGTTTAGGGTTTAGGGTTTAGGGTTTAGGGTTTAGGGTTTAGGGTTTAGGGTTTAGGGTTTAGGGTTTAGGGTTTAGGCTTTAGGGTTTAGGCTTTAGGTTTTGGGGTTGCTTCGGGTTTACCTGGGACTCAATTTACCTACAGTTAAAGAGCAACTACCCGCGAATTTAGCAGGCATAATTTTAGTAGAGAGAGTCCCGGATGTGCCCCCTAATACTAACAGTCCTGATTCAGGATTACAAAAGGGGGGGGGGGGGTACTTTACCCTAAACCCTAAACCCTAAACCCTAAACCCTAAACCGCCCATTAAGGACTGCATATGGGCGAACATCCCAACCAAAAGACCCCAAAACGTCAACCTAAACAAACCATCGTCCTGCCCTCCTGGCTCCCCTCTTCCAACCGTTGAGAGCCTTAAGCCCTCAATTTAGGGCACATAGGGATAGTTCTAAGCCCTAAACCCTAAACCCTAAACCCCAAACCCTAAACCCTAAACCCTACACCCTAAACCGATAGGCTTTAGGGGTTAGGGCGTTCAGGGCGAGGGATTGATACGACGTAATTATGATTGTGCCGTGGCCTGCACGACTAGACATTGGGGCAGCATGAGTCGTAAGGTTTAGGGTTTAGGGT